>KL647314.1:872456-911757 GCA_000727475.1 Sarcocystis neurona | reverse complement strand
GCACATGCATACATACGAAATATATACGCTAGAGAAATCAGCCCCTTGACATGCTCCCTACAGGCGCACCTGCGTTGTATGACGCACATATATATATATATATAGATAGATAGATAGATAGATGTATACTCCCGTGGAGACATCCAGCCTCGCGGACATCCATTTATGTACACGCGTACGAGATGCTGCTGGTGTTTGCGCTGGTGTCTGTCTAGTAGTGTTGCTGCTTCTGGGATTATGTGGATGCTCAGGCGTTGCACGTTATCGAGAGTCGCCGGCGGCCCGTCCCTGTCCATCATTACCTCCTACCGTCCGTGGTACTGCCGCAGGGAACTTCTTCGTCATCTTTTTTTCTTCCTCTTCAGTGGCAGGAGCGGCACGTAGCAGCAGCGGCTGCGCTGTCGTAGGTGCGTGGAAAGTAGCTACTGAGGGCAGTTCTAGCGCAAATCTAACATCACCCGCAAACAGCAGTGACGCTTCTTCATCAAACCAGGGCCCATCGCCTGCTGCGTCTCGTTCCACCGCTTGTGCTGCTGCTACGGCTTCTCACGGCGGCGGAGCTTCGGCTACTCTTTCTCCCGCTGCAGGTGCCAAGCAGCCGCCGACCAGGTGGTTCGCTGGAGCAGCCGCTCCTGCCATGAGCGACAAAAGGAGTCGCAGCCACCCATGCCGTCGTGTGTCATTTTTTGAGGAAAGTTATCTCGAGGCAGTTGCTGCAGCGGCAGCCGCTGCCGTTGGTGGTGATGCTGCTGCTGAGGCCGCTGTGACACAAGCGAACACAGCCGAGGAAGACGGTGGCGCACCGTCTTCTGTCGGGCGCCTCGCCTCGCGCGCAGAGAAGACAGCAGGTGATACCAGTTGGCAGCAGCAGCAGCAAGAGAACAGGAAGAGGAAGAAGCAGCAGCCCCAGGAGCCGCAGCAGAGACGTGCGCTACACGAAGAAACAGAGGAAACTGCCGCAGCGGTCTCGCACGCGGTCCAATTTTGCGTGAACAAGTGAGTGATATGTACGTATATATACATATATATATAAATATGTATGTGTATGTATGCTCTTTTGTATGTATTATATATGTGTAGATATTATATACGCGTGTCCATACATGTACTGCCATGTACAAAGACGTATATTATATAACCGCGTATGAACTCGTAATATATATTCTATGCTTACGTATTATATACATATGTACGTATACGTATATACACATATATTTACGTGTACTCTTCCGTATAAGTAGGGACACTCCACGACCTGTCTAAAGCTGACAGCAATAGCGTCTCGATTTCTCCTTTTTCTATATATACACCATTGTGAACTGGTAATCTATTAACTACATATAGACCTTATATGTCTATATATATATATATTCAGACACATCATTTCTCTCTCTCTCTCTATATATATATACATATGTATAGATACATGCGTTCTTACGTACTCTTCCGTATAGAGTGGACATTCTGCGAGCTTTTTGGAGGCCCTGTGATAGCGTCTCCATCCTCTTTTCTACTGTTGTGACTACCCGTAGACGTGCTTGCAAATAACTTCGTCCTGTGCTGCACACGTGCTGCGAGAGTTGGTGGTACGTGCAGGAAGAAATTTGCTGCAGTTTCTTCTCCCTCTTCTCTTTTTCTCTTTTTGTCTCGCCGCTGTCTCGCGCGTGAGGCGGGCGTGCCCACCAAGGGCAGCAGCGCCGCTCTCACCCAGAAAATAAATACGCATATTGAACTTCAACTACAAATTTAAACATCTTCCCATTTAAAGTCACAGCACTACGCTGGTTACGCACACATGTGTATCCCATATACATACGTCGGTTACGCACACATGTATATTCTATATACATAAAAATATAAAGAAAGATACGTACAGACTTGTCCGTACGTAAACATATATATGTATATATATGTGCATACATATTTGTACATATGCGTGTACATATACGTACGTGTATACATGTATATATATATATATATATACACGAAGGCACACAGAATACCTCTATATATTTGGATGTAGAGAGAAGTAATAAAAGACTCAGTTGCGCACATATGTGTATAGCTTTTTGAGTAACGTGCTACAAAAGAAAGCCTCAGGGTGTGGTTGCTGGGGGATGTATTTTGGTGTCTTTGTTTCTGCGATTATTCTTCATACTACACCTTCGCCCTTCGCATCCGGCAGTGGCGTATTGCGTGGGCCCTTCAGGAAAGAGCTGCTGCGCTGCGACTCATGTCGTGCCTTTCCACTGCTGCTGCTGCTGCATGTGCTAGTGGCTGCCGTGGTGCTGCTTCTGCTGCTGCGACGGCTGCTTCTGCTGCTGCGAGGGCTGCTTTTGCTGCTGCGACAGCTGCTTTTGCTGCCGCGACGGTTGCCTCTGCTGCTGCGGCGGTTGCTTCTGCTGCTGCGGCGGTTGCTGCAACTCTTGCTGCAATCCTGTCGCCGGTAGGCGCGTGGTTGACGTGAGAGACTCACCGCCCCTGCGTCTTGGAGGCATGCAGGCGCTGCTGTCCTTCTCGTGCTGCTGCTCTTTCCGCAGGAGAATGCTGCCCGCGCTGATATTCTGCTTTTCTAGGAGGCAGTGTCTTTCCCTCGCAGCAGCCGTGCTGCCCATTGTTGCTGCCGGAGTCCCGCTGCTGCAGAGGCACCAACTCGCATGCATGTTCGCTGCGGCAGAGGCAGCGGCGACCGCTGCAGTGCCCTATCCCAGACCTGATGCAGCGTTAGCAGCTGCAGCAGCAAGAAGAACGACCAGGAGGAGGAAGGCAAGGTCGGCAGGCTTCCCAACGGGGGAATACAGTAGCGGGGAACGAAGCGACAGCAGCAGCGGCGGCACCAGCAGCAGGAGAGGGAGCAACGGCAGCATCAGGCGTGGATATGAGGAGTGGGTAGGCATGCCGTTGGCAGAAAGGGAGCTTCTGCGCATGGAACAGCAGAAGACGCTGCAGCAGCTGGAGGAGCTGCAGCAGCTGCTGCTTCGCGGTGTGGGCATATATCACGCAGGGCTGCTGCCTATTGTGAGAAGCCTGGTGGAGCAGATGCTTGAGGTACAGCTGTCGAGTTCTTCTTCTTTGCACTGCAGATAAACCGAATCCACAGAACTCCTCTACAGGAGTCCTCGTCTACGCGTGCAGTAAAACGTGGCGCATGCAGTGCTGTCAACTCCAGCCGCAGGGGATCCCTTTTTCTTCTCGGCTGCAAGAGGCCTCATGAATACTAAAGCGCTGGCTTATTCAGATTCCCCCCCCCCACACGTGTCGAGATAGGTGCCTATATATATATATATTACTGCGTATATGAAAACTTTAACAACTTGTACATTACATATATATATATATATATATGTATATATATATACACATATATACGGGTAATGTGTGTACGAAACCATCCGTACCTGTACGATATATATATATATATATATGGTATCTGCGTACGCATTCGTGCTGTGTACGCATGTATAAATAATGTACATATCTATTTGTCTATCTGTCTGTCTATCTATTTATATCTCTCCGTCTCTCTCTCTATATACATATATCTATGTTCACGTAGAGGATTCCCAAGTTTCTATGGTATAAACGTGCACATGTTTGATATGGGGTTCCATCCTCAGGCTTTACATACATATATGTACAGGCATAATATTTTCTTCGTTTCCAGAGTTTACGTGGATGGGTAGGAATACGTGAAAAACTTGCGTAACTCCGTACATATAGGTATAGATACGTTTATGCTTGCAGCTGTTTAAGAAACGCTTGCCAAGTGTAGCAGAGCAGAACGTGCAAGCGAAGAGACAGCAGCAGCAGCAAGAGGAGGCAGTGCTGATGCCGCAAGCGCCAAAGGAAGGCGTGGCAGCAGCCGAGGTAGCGTGAAATGGTCGAAGTGGAGAGCCAACAGCAGCGTGAAAATAAAGGGGAAGAGCAGCAAGTGTGATATCGCGAACGGCAGCAAGAAGGACGTGGGAGGAAGCTCAAGAGCCGCGCAGCACGGCGGGGAAGCGCAACAGCAGCAGCAGCACCGGAAGCGGACCGGTAGAAGCAGCAGCAGCACCAATAGCAAGAGATAGAGTGTCCCAGCGGCACCTAGGCATCGTCGAAGGAGGCAGCAGAACACAGCAGCAGCAGGTCAGCAGTAGGCAGCGACAGCCGTAAGATTCAAACGAGCGACAGCGACAACAGACGCAGAGCAGCAGCGACAAGAAACCCGGCGGCAGCAGCAAGGAAAGCAGCGGCAAGAAACGCAGTAGATGCAGCAGAAGCACTGCCACAGAGCTGCAGGCAGCAGGCGGGAGGCAGCGGGAAGAGAAGGACAACAGCGGCAGGGAAGGGGCGAAGAGCAGGAGAAGATCCAAAATACGAGTCACCGGTTGTTATCATTTGAAAGCGATACTCTGCTGCGCGTATACACCGGTGTATATACTACGAATAAGAAATATATGTAATCATATATATATATATATATTTATATGCATATATGTAACTCTTCTTATTTATTGAATATATATATATATATATGTATGTCTGTACATACATTTCCATATTCAGCAATACGTTTCTCTACACATATATATATATAAAGAGAGAGAGAGAGAAAGACTGATTGATCATCTACACACGTGTACAAATATATGCAGCTGGTGTGTGCTGCTGTTTACTAGAACACAGGTGTCTTCCTTGTTATGTCTATATCTACAATATAAGGAGTGTACGCTTGCATACACACACACATACACACACACACACACGCCGATGCCCTCGTGTCTCGCA
Source organism: Sarcocystis neurona (assembly GCA_000727475.1). NCBI lineage: Eukaryota > Apicomplexa > Conoidasida > Eucoccidiorida > Sarcocystidae > Sarcocystis > Sarcocystis neurona. The sequence continues at coordinate 906,987 of KL647314.1, read as the reverse complement.
GTCCAACTCTCTCTCTCTCATTTTCCGTCACTTTCTCTCCCATGTTCGCTGTCTCTCTATATATGTATGAAATCAGGCTCGTATATCTCTGTGCGTACATCTGTATGGTAAGTCTAGTGCCGCTGGCTGATGGAAGAAGGACTTCGCGTGTGGGTTTGCTTCTTCTGCTGCAGTTGGGACTGCTGCAGGTTCTCGTCTCCACGGAGCCGCTGGCAGCCGGGCTGCGTCTTCGCGGACGTGCGGTCATCTTTTCGTCACTTTTCAAATTCGCTTCTTTGAGCAACAGGAGCAGCAGCGGGGGCGGCACAGCGGGCAGCAGCAGCAGCCGAGAGAGTGGGGGTAGTCGCAGCGGCCCCGGTTTATTTGCGGCTCTCTCCTGCAAGAGAGCTGCAGCATCCTTGCGGACAGGCGTGCCCTGTTCGTCTTTGTTTGCTGCTCGCAGTGCTGCTGCTGTCGGACACGCACCTGCTGCGGCGGCTGGTTTCCCTGCTGCTGCTGGCAGGGTCGAGGGTGTCGCTTACGGCCAATGTGTTGTAGACAGACTGTTCGGCAGAAAGGAGGGAGGAAGAGGAAGCGGCGCGTTGTGGAGAGACATGCAGCAGAAGCAGCAGCAGACGTACATGCGACAGCAGGAGATGCAGCAGGAGGCGGAGGAGATGCAGAGGCAGACGCAGCAGCAGTCAAGGAAAGGTGCCTTGGAGAGGGACAGAGAGAGACATTCGCAGAAGGAAGCAGCCGAAAGGGCCGACGCGAGTTTTCTTCGGCAGCAGACTGCAGCAGCAGGGGAGATCGTCGAAGACGATGATGGAGAAAAAGCAAAAGAAGAAGAAATGGGTGCACAGGTGGCGTGGCAGCGGCGGGAGCAACCGCTGCTGCCAGACGAAAGAGTGGACTCCACGTGGGAGAAGGAGCACCAGCAGATGCTGCAGCAGGAGCAAAGGAGTGCCGAAGAAGCAGAAGCGGAAGAAGAAGAAGAAGAAGAGGAAAGCTGGTGGCAGCAGCAGCTGGCAAAAGAGTGGGACCCTCCCCGTAGGCTGCTGACGGCCCAGGAGTTCGAGCAGATGGCAGGATGCGCAGGACGGCGCGGGCTAGACGACGCAGGTACGCTGCTGCGAGAAACATTTACCGGGACCTGCCTACACATGTCTCCGTATTATAGTCATCTTTGGGAGTGTACTTCATAGCGAGTTTATCTATACTGTATTTCCTACATGCTCTCCTCAATATATCAATCCACATCCTGTTTCATTATATATATATATATATATATACATTGTCTCCCCACAAACTTAGAGGGGTTGGTATCCGTATAAACGTTGACAGATATGTGTGGCATCAGTTCGTAGTTATCTGTACGCATATCCATCTGCGTACATACATATATATATATATATATATATATATTCCTTCGTTTGACCCTGTAGTCTATAGATACATATATTCATGTACTTACATATTTTGGCCCTCGGTACATCCATACATATATATATATATATATATAGGTATGTAGTGTTCATGAGAATGTCATTCTGAGGGAAGGCTCACATATATTTGGACAAGGCACCACGCTTTTTTCCTTTTCACCCGCCTTCTGCTTCTGTCCGTGCCTGCGGCCTGGTCTCGCTTTGCGCAGCAGTCCGCGTTCTTCTATTTGAACAAGGTGCACAGAGGAGGTCTCACTTGCAGCGGCGCATGCATTTCGTAGTTTTATTATTTATAATTTATTCGAATATGCACACACGTTTGCAGAAGACATGAGGGGCCCAGACGAATACCCACTCGGCTCCGCGTACGAGTTCTTTCCTAGCTGTGTCGATGTGGTAGCCACATGCATGCGTGACGACCCGCGACCCTTTCTCTGTATCTCTGCCTTCTGCGACTAATATTTCTCAAGTGTTCCTACGCTGTCTGTTATCCGTGTATATTCATTTATGTACGTAGGTATGTATATATATGTATGTAGATATGTGTGTACGTATGTTTATATATATATATATATATATGTGTATATGTGTATGTGCGCGTAAGTATGTAGGTTTGTCTGTATATATATATATATACATATATATATGTATATGTATATGTGTGCGAGTCTGTCTGTATGTACGTATGTGTGTGTGTGTGTGTGCGTGTGTGTGCAATGGGCCTACGTGGATAAAGGGACGACACTGCTGCTGGCGCCGGTGGGGCTGCTGCCGCCTCCTGCTGCCGCGAAGAAACTTTTTCTTGCTGCTGCTCCTGCCCTCAGCAGCGCATTGCAAACAAATCTTCAGACGCTGCTGCTGCTGCTGCACTTGCCGCCTCCATCGAGAGTAGCGCATCGCGACGTGCGTCTTGTACAGCTGGCGCAGCAGAAGGAAGAACAGGAAGGGGAGAAGGATACATCAGCAGCGCAGCAGAAGCAGCAGCAGAAGCAGGGCCAAAAGCAGCAGCAGCAGCAGAGAAGGGGGAGGCAGCAGTGGGAAGCCCAGCATCAGGAAGGGCAGCAGCAGGAAGGACAACAGCATGAACGACAGCAGCAGGAACTACAACAGCAGGGGGAGCACCTTTGGGAAGAGAAGAAGTTGTGTCGCGGTGCCGTGGCGAGGGAGAGGAGTGTGTCTTCTGATGCCAACTGCGCCAGCAGCCTCGCGCAGCAGCAGCTGCCTGTTCCGAACGTATGGAGGCTACTACTGCACTCCTTCCAGTTTTTCTCCCGCTGCTGGTAAACCTTCTGTGCTGCAGTTTGCCTCCCTCTTTTTTCTTTGTGCTTGAGATGTGCGAGCAATCAGGCAGAAAACAGCCAGCCTTCTCCACGAAGTGCCCCGTCCTAGCGCAGCTAGAAGTACCGTTCTGCCGCCGTCCGGGGAAAAAAAGTGAAGCGATACGTTTCTTCGGGAGTGAAGCACGCACTGCATGCAGCCGGCACTGTTGCCGGCCATCCATCCTCTCCCACGTACTCCCGCAGACACGGGGCTCTAATTATGCTATAGCGATTCCCTACATTGGCTTAGATAAGAAGCAATAGACAGAGAAGACACAAACGGATAAGGAAAACACACACACAGGGGGGCGACATGGACGCATGCATCTGCACATACATATATGTTTAAAGGTAGAAACACAGAGAGAATTGCTCTCCTTTTTTCTCTGGTCCTTCCCGCCCGTCCCTCTGCATCTTCCGTCCCTTCTCTCTGGCTTCCTCTCGCCTCACTCTTCCCTCTTGTCTTCTCTCGTATCCTACACATACACATGTGTTATATAGAATATATATATATATATGCGTGTATATGCATGTGTGTGCACAGAGAATAATAGAGAAATATACGAGGATATCTAGCCACCGATACAGGTAGGACTAAGTGAATAGAGAAACACACAAGCAGGTGAAGGCATGTGTGCATGCGCACGTATGGTCGCGACACGTGTTTTTTTCTCTCCGTGTTTCTCGAAGTGTGGAGTATGTAGTGTATGGAAGGGTGGCCGTAGAGACGAAGATTCTTCACCCACGTGCTTCCGTGTCCATCTTCTGGGCGGCCCAAATATTGCACACACACGCACGTCTTCGTTTTCTTCCTGTCCTCCGCCTCCTCCTTTCTAAGGGCGCATGCACCTAGGGCGCCCCGCCTCAAGGAGCTGGACCGCAGCAGGCCACCGCACGACAGAGAAAGAGGAAGGGAAGGCGGGAGGGCAGCAAAGGAGAGCAATCGGCCACATGACAGAGGAATGAGGAGAAAAAGAGAAATACACACACGCGTGCATGTAGAGAGTCATGGGGATACATATAGATATATGTACATATATAGACACACACATGCATGTAGAGAGTCATGGGGATATACAAAGAGAGAGAGAAGAGGAAGAGGAGGCCTGAGAATTAGAGGACGCCAATATATATATGTTTACATTTATATATGCAGAGAAAGAGAGCAAAAGAATCACGAGGATATATATGTATGTATCTATCCATCTAGAGAGGAGAGAAAAGAAAGCAGGAGATTCACAGACATAAATACATACATGTGTACATCTGTATCTTTAAATCCAGAGAAGCGAAAAGTGAAGGATAGTCGTCGGGGTGGATGTGTATCCGTGGAGAAGAAGAGAAAGGACAAGCGTCACAAGGAAATGTGTCTTTCGTCCAGTCGCTTTTCCCGTGGAGAAAGTATACCGAAGGCGCTGCTGCGGACGTAACGCTCTCGCTTGCACAGCTTATCTGTGAACGGTCTTCGCGGTCTTGTTGCAGATACGTAGGTATACATGTGTGTGTGTATATGGATGTACATCTGTGTTGTGTATTCATATATATATATATATATACATATACGTCTCTCAAGAACGTGTCTCTCTGTGTATGTATACACATACCTTATGTGTAGCTGCCTGCAGGGGTAGGGGTGTGTGCGTGTGTGTGTGTGTGTGTGTGTGTGTGTGTGTGTGTGTGTGCGTACATAGGTGTGTACATGCACATTTATATGTGTGTGTATGGGAGCCTATCTGTCTGTTTGTCTATCTGTTCATGAACCTTTCACCTACCTCTATCCGTCGACTTCTTTGTCTATCGAACAGCTCCTGTGCTCTTAAGAAGTGCTTCTCTATCTGCTTATTTATCTATCTCCCTCTCTCTCCACATACACGTATATATGTATATGTCTGTCTATTTGTTTGTCGGCCTTCTACCTGCCCATCTACCTTTCTTCCTTTCTACCAATATATATATATATATGTGTATATATGTGTGTATATATGTATATATATCTATACGTATATACACGTAGAATAAATTATATGTGTATGAAAGAAAGTCTGCCATATACCAGGAACTTCCCTGGGGTTCTGGCATTTCAGACGCGTCCCCCGCGAGCCATCTCGACCTGCAACATCGCCGTGCAGTTTTTGTTTTGACTTACTATCTGCTGCTGCTCCTGCAGAGAGTTGCTACGGAACCAGTTATTCTTCTCCTCGTCTGCTGCTCTCGTGGCTTGGTGCCTCTGTTGTTGGTGCTTTGCGGCTGCGGCGGCTTGTACGAATGATCTACGTTGATGCGTTGAGGAGCGTGGGGGACTGCTCCTGCCTCTGTCTCTGCTCCTGATAGGCGGTCGTTTTCTGCTCCTGCCGCCCCTGCTGCTACTCAGGGGCGCGGCCCGTGCAAGTCTGCTCCTGCTGAGGACGACGTGTTGTTGCTGCTGCCCCTCATGTGTTGCTGCTCCTGCTGCTGACACGCTGCTCCTACTGTGCTAGTGCTGCTGCTGATGTGCTACTGCTGCTGCTGCTGTGTTGCTGCTGCTGATGTTCTCCTGTTGCTCCTGGTGATCTGCTGGTGGTGGTGGTGTGCTGTTGTTACTGCAGTCACCTTTCATGCCTGGCGGCGGAGGCCAAGCATCTCGAGCAGCTGCTGCATGCGTGGAGCAGCCGCTGCCGACACGAAGGAGAAAGTTTGCACCTTCGTGAAGCTCTGCAGATGCTGCCGCAGCTTCAAGAGAAAAAAGAGAGCCTTTCAAGAAAAGGAGAAACGACTGCTTCATCTCCATTAAAAGAGGGGAGCGATCGTCCTCGTGATGCGAGCACCTGCGAAACAGCTGCAGCAGAAGCAGCAGCAGCAGGAGGCCGGATAGAAGGAACAGATGTGGCACCGCTCGCACCCGGAGCGACAGCGACATACCCAGCCCCAGAGCAAATAGCTGCAGGAGCATCAGCAGCAAAACCGTCCACAGGAGCCTCAGTAACAGGAATAGCAGGAGGAGCAGCAACAGTAGCGGCATCAGACCCACGCAGTGTCCTCCCAGGGGAGGAAGATTCAACAGCAGCAGCGGGACGGAGGAAAACAGAAACAGGAGCGCCTGCTCTTCAAGTGGAAGCAGGGAGTGGGGAGAAGCAGGAGGCATGCAGTCAGACGGCGTCAGCTACCGCCGTCATTCTGCGTGAGCAGCCGTGTGCCCCCCCTCCCGAAGCGGAAGTAACAGAACACGCTTCAAGTAGTGCGACCATTTTCCGCAAGGACGACGGGAGTCGGCAGGCACAAGGAGCAGCCCGCCAGCAGCTGCTGCTCCGATACTTAAGATATGCATGCAAAATGGAAAGACTGCGGTAAGACAGGTGCTCGTTGCGCGTGTGGCAAGCAAAGGAGGAGTTCCTCAACGTTTGCCGCTTGCAGGGGACCGGGCGCACTTCGTGTCCTGCATGCTCAGGCTGCTGACCACTGGCCTTTCCCTGCGGGCAGACGAATGATCGTTCACTTCGTCACAGGCAGTTCACTGTGGATGCCGCATGCAGTCACGGCTGGACACTTGATCTGCTGCGTCCAGGCGCCTGGCGACTTAATCTGCTGGCTACAGGGGACCACTGCAGGTTGCGGTGGCTGGCTGAGCGCCGAAGGTCCTGCAGGAGTACTGCTGTATGCCCAGATGACTAGCTGAGCGATGAGGGCCTTGCAGGCATTTGACTGCCTACGTACGACTTTGGCGTCACGCGCAGCTAGCCACACAGCCCACCCCACAAACCCATTTTCTTATATGCGTGTGTCACAGCGGACTCCTGGGCAGTCCGCGTGTGGGTGCCGGACCAGCTGTACGTGTGTGGCCTACGTCTAGCCCTCGCTGTAGGAGGTGGGCATGCGTAGTACAGGCCTTCTGCAGCCACCACGTAGCTAGCTGTGGAATCTGGTTCGTACCTGTGTGAGGAGAAACAGTGCGTACATACAGCCACTTGTAGAGTAGGGTGCGCACCTGTGGCGGCCTGTGGACCTGTACGTCTGCCAGCCCGTGGAAAATCGTAGCTGCGTAGCGCTAGCTGTCGAAACTGCGTCTGGATAGCTATGGAGTACACTGGCGGCGCACCTGGCCACTTGTACAGTCCATAAGCTGCCTGCGTGGTGTGCTACTCGATAGACGGCGTCCTCAAGAGCGCGTGCCGCACACAACTCTGCGTGAAGGCAGCCACTGCAGCACAGGACACATGCTGCCTGCCTGCGTGCTGTTCAGAGACGTGCTACCTGCGAGTCACTACTGCTGCATGCGCGTGCAGACATGAGAAGTGCCTGCTGCCTAGGGCCATTCGCTCACGGGTCTGCTGCGAAGAGAGAACGGCCCAGCAGGCCCTGCCAGTTGACGCGGCCTCTCAGACATTCGTAAACGTAGCATTTCAGCGAGTCGTGCCGACCAGCGTGTTCTACACCTGTCGTTGGCGTCCGCATGCAGGTGCTTCCACGCTAGAGGGAGACACGTAGCTGTTCTTTGCGGACGCCTGTAGCCAGCCGGTGCAGCTCTGTGGCCAGCAGCGACAGGGGGGTAACCAGGTATCCACGGTTACTGGTCAGCTGGTCCCCTCGAGATGGCTAGCTGCTGTGGAGGGGTGTCTTGCTGAAACGGGCCTGTGGCTAGCTGAAGCAGACTGACGGCAGGCTTGTCGAGAGGGGCGGCTAGCCGCTAGAGGCGGCTGGCTAGCTGCTGCCGGGCACGGCTAGCTGCAGCGGTTAGACGGCTAACCGAAAGAGGCGGGTGGCTAGCTCCTCCACGCAGGCGGCTGGAAGCTACACGTGGATGGCTTGCAACCGTGAGAAAGTGGCTAGCTGCAGCAGCCATCTGGCTAGCTGCATGGCGAGCGTCTGTACCCAGTACGGGTGTATGGCTAGCACCTCCAGACAGGCGGCTAGTTCGTACACGTGGGTGACTGGCTGCTGTAGGGAGGTGGCCAGCTCCGGCCGTCGTGTCACTAGCTTTGGGGGGCGATTCGTGGATAGCTCCTGCAGGCAGATAGCTAGCTGTTAGAAGCGAGTGGCTAGCTGGTGCAAGGAGCTGGCTAGCTCCGCTGAGGGGATGGCTAGCTGCAGCAAACCTGTGGCTAGCTCTAAAGCGCCGACCTGTAGACAGTACGGTGTGTGGCTAGCTTCCTCGCGCAGACGGCTAGTTGCTGCGTGTGGGTGGCTGGCTGCTGTAAGAAAGCGGCTTGCTAACGTGGGCGGATGGCTAGTTATTAAAGTCTTACTGCTAGATGTGGGGGGCCAGTCTGCAGCTAGTACTGTTGTGTGTGGGTGGCTTGAGTAGGGGTGTGGCTAGTTGCTGCACGTTGGTGGCTGGCTGCCGCGGTAGCTGGGTGGCTGCCGCCCCTAGCTGGCTGACTGCTGTACGTCGGCTGGCAACTACCAGAGGGAGGTGTCTTGCTGCGGCAGGCGGGCGCCTAGCTGCAGTATTTTGCAGTATACAGCAGGTGGATGAGTTGTAGAGTAAATTGGCTGTCTCTTGCTGATCAGTGAGTGACTGGCCGCTACGAGTCGACGCTGGATGAGGGCTACACGGTGTCTGTGTCTGCGCCAAGTGTGTGGCTAGCTGCTGCAAGGGGGCGGTAGCAGCGAGGGGTATGGCTGGTTGCTAGAGACGCAGCAGCTCCCTCCTACTGGGGAGATTGCTATCCTGATGACCAGACAGTGTGACGACGTGGCTAGCTGCTGCAGGGAAGTGGCTAGAGGCTAAGGGGACGTGGCGAGCCGGTACAGCAGCCGCGCGGCTAGATGCTGGATGGAAGTGGCTACTCCAGCTGCTGCACCCTGTGGCTCGCTGCCGCCAATACGTGTCTACCCGCATGTGTAGGCGCGAGAGTTTGGCCGCCTCCTAGGCAGTTGGCTGAGCTGCTGGAAGTGGGGCGTATTGTCGCCCATATCTAGCCTGCTGTGCGCGGCTAGCCACTTACTCTACTGCATGCGCCCTGTCGTAGACACTATACTGCAGCAAGCCTTGCTCCAGTAAACATTTCACCTCTTAAGCTACTTTCTAGGAAACTGCATGCGGATCGAAGATGGATTGTTCGCCTGCATGCGTGTCCGTCGCGCGCGTGTGTGGCTTCCTGGCTTGTTCAGCAGAAACGCCACTTGAAACATGCGTCGTTCTCTTTCCCCTCCTATTCGCTTGTGCTCCATCTCCTTTCGCGCGTGCCGACGCGCGTCTGTGCGTCCACTTCTTCCTTTTCTTGCACCCTGCCTGAGTTCGTTAGAACTTTTTAGAAGTATTAGTCTCACACTCTCCTGCCTCATTCTTCCGCCAAGAGTCGTAGTAGTAGTAGTAGTAGTAGGACTTCTTCCGGAGTTCTTTCTCTACCAGATTTATCTGGGCTTTTCTTCTGCTTCTCCTAACAAGGCCTTCCGTAGCTTTTTCTTCTTTCTCCCCTTCTTTTTCGGCGTTTTCTTCTGCTTCTGTGTCTCAGTCAGTGTTCCTCGTTTTCCTTCTCCGGCTTCCGTCTTCGCAGGGACAGGCTGCAGCAGGAGCTCTCCGCTAGCCAGGCCTTCCTCCCGTTTCTAGAGCCTGGACGTGTCGTGCTACTCTGCAGCAGGCCACAGTGCGGCAGCAGCAAGCGTCCCAGGCGCCCGCCCGGCAGCAGGTGGCATCAGCAGCAGGCAGAGGAGGGAAAGAAGAAGCAGCGGGGAGCGCGGAATCCCCGGCGGTCCTCCGATCAGCAGGCTGCTGCTGCTCGAGGCCGCGGCTGGATGCGTCACCCTTTCTTCGCTAGCCAGAAAAAGCTAGCTTCCTCCGGCTGCCCCTACAAAGGTGTTGCGTATGCCGCTGTCCAGAGGGCAGCAACGGATGTGAAAAATGCCTTGCCTTGGCTAATGCAGCAGAAGGTCGCCTTCTCAGCAGACGCAGAATGCGAAGAAGAACAACAAGAAGGTTTCGGAGAAATCTGGGGGTGGGGAGTGGTGCTAGCAGTCGCACATCTACCACGCAAAAACGTGCGTCAAGTAAGCGTCACACGCATATACACACAGGGGAAATACACCTTATGCATACACATATATTGTTGTGGAGAAACAGATACGTATCTCACTCTATAATATATATATATATATACTTGAGGAGAGTGTAGAGTTATCAAAATATATATATCTTTCGCTGTAACGTGTCCGACCCTCTGTCTCTCTCTATATATATACATATATATGTACACTTATTTGTGTTCTTGTACATAGGTACGTAGGTATGTAGACGTGAACGTTTGTGTAGGTGCACGCAGTCATAGCCCACTGTAGCGGAATGAAGGCAACGCGCCCGTTTGCAGCTGCTTCGGCCTTCGCGGGAGGTCGAATAGTATTAGCAGGCGCAGAGAGAGACCCGCGCGCGCAGCAGGCGTCGCGACAGCAGGAAAGAAGCGTCCGCAGCAGATACAACAGCAGCAGTAGCAGGTCGAGCGGCAGGGCACAAGCGACGCCAGCACGAGTCCCAACAGGAAGAGCAGCAGCAGCAGCGTGGACGGCAGTACGCACGCCGACAGCCACCGCAGGACGTGCAGCACCAGTGCCAACAGGGGCAGCAGCGGCAGGTGGACAACAAGAACAGCAGAGGTACAGTTGGAAATACCAGCAGCAGGAGAGAATCGGCAACAGCGGTCGAAGCGGCAGCAGCAAGAGGAGGGACAACGTAGCAGAATAGCGAGTTTCAACGCAGGAGGAGCCGCTGCAGAAGTCAGCAGCAAGCGCGGCGCTTCTCTCTTGGAGTTCCTAAGCGGCACCGTCTGGCACGCGCAGCAGCAGAAAACCGACGTCCTGCAGCAGCTACCTGGTCGGGTTCGTATTCTGCAGGATAATATTCCTTTGAGCAGTCGCCGTTTGTTTTGCTGGTGGGGAGGGGGGGTTCCTCACTCTTGCGTGCGTGGTATTGCGTCCAAACGAGACGCATATTATCATGAACAAGTGGCGAGGATATACAGAGGAATAGGATGCCCATACTGGTGTATGGGCACCTACATATATATATATATATATATAGGGGTATGCTGCATATATCATCCACAGATATACAACTATCTATAATATAAATATATACACTGGATAATGCATTTACATATTTTTATCTATCTGTAATACATGTATATATATATACTGCAGACGTGTGTCTAGAGGTTTATATCTATCTATATACTGTATACGTATATGCAAATATATGCATATATATGTATATGTATATTTATATATATATATATATATATATATATATTTAAGGACGCCTACCGCAGCTGTGTGTGTGGCAAGTTGCGTATATACAGACATATACATCCATCTATATTAGGTGTATATATATAGCCAGGTGTATATTTATGTACGCGTGCCGGATGTACGTAAGAGGATGACGCGTTGTGTGGTGCGTTCCTTGTTGTAGAGTTCTTCTTGCAGCAACCCAGAAATTTTGGTTGACTGCCTGGTCGTATGTACGTTCCGCACTGCTGCTGCTGCCGGCGCGCCGGGATTGCTGCTGCCGCAGCCCCTTCGGTTTCCGCGCTGCCGGAGGCTCTCCCGTCTCAGCAGGGGCAGCAACCAAAACGGAGAGAGCACCAGAAGCAGCAGCGGAAGCAGCAGCAGCAGCTGTAGTCCCCCCCCCCGCAGCAGTAGCAGCAAGGGCAGCCGTTATCGTGATGTGCCCACCAGCAGCAGGAAGGGCAGTGCCAGAAGCGGCAGCAGCAGCAGGCACAGGAGCAGCAGCAGCAGCGATGGCGATGAGCCGCAGGCAGGCAGGGGGGGAGCAACGCTTTTGCAGCTGAGCTGGGCTGGCGTATTTGGACGGACATGTGCGCGAAGGGCAGCAGCAGCAGCTGAGACAGCGGCGGCCACGTGGGCTGCTGCTGCAGCGGCGCCTGCTGAAAGGAACACAAGACAGGGAAGAAGAATGGCTGCCCCTGATGAGGAGGAGCGACTGCCAACGGGGAAGTGGGAAGAGGATTTACAACTGGCTGTCCTGCCGTTTTCTCTTGCATGCATCGTTGCTGTCTCCCAGGTGAGAGACTACGGCCACCTATCACGTGCCACGTACCACAGCAACACGGCTCACATTCCGCAGCAGCAGCGCTCTCGAGGCCTTTCGAGGTGAATGCGTGTGTGTTTATATATCTCCCTACATCAACACGTAGGCGTCTACACGCGTCCCTCACTCATTGTCCTCCACATATATATACATATATATATATGCACGTGTATACACACATTTATATTCGCGTATATTCGTATGGGAGTGGCTGTGTGTGTGTCTGCGAATGTTTGCCGTGTCCCCGTGTTATATGCGTGTGCGTCGCCACACACGTATTCACGTGTCTTCTCTCTCCATTAATATTTACATATAAACGTAGACACAGCTAAATCTACACCTACGTACATATATATATATATATATATATCTGTACCTATCTATCTATCTATCCATCTATCCATATATACATATATATACAGAGAAAGGGCGATACATATATAGACAGAGTGATGTTTATATTAGATGTATGGATGATGTTGTTCTGCTTCTACTACATGTAAACCTATACATATCCATATCTATCTTTACGTCTGTGTATATATATATATACATACATACATAGATATATTTATATATAGACAGAGAAACGGCGATACATACAGGCAGATGTATGGATGAGGTCGTTGTTCTACTTCTACTACATATATACGCGTACGTGTTTACATCTGTATCTACGTCTGTGTCTATGTATCTCTATGTACACATGTATATGCATGTACATATATATATATATAGAGAGAGAGAGAGAGCAAAGGCGATACACCTGGACAGAGGGGCACATAGATTAGATGTATGAAGTCGTTGTTCTACTGAGTTTGCTGTCCTGTGCAGATCGTAGTAGATCTCGACGCTGTGCCGCACATGGATCTGCGGCGCGCTGAGGATCGGCTCTCCCTTTTTCTTTCTATGACAGAAGCGCTTCGCATTAGCAGCAGCAGCAGCAATCGCAGGGGCAGCAGCGGCGGCGGGAACAGCCGAAGCCATCTGAGAGGCGAGAACCGCGGCAGCAGCAGGGAAGATAATAGCAAGAAGGGGGGAAAACATAGAAGCGGTAGCAGCGGTCGGACAGATAGCAGCCGGAGGAAGAGCAACAAGGGTCACATCGTTAAACGAGCGACAAGCAGCAGCAGTGCTAAGACGGGCAGGAGTAGACGAGACAGCAGCAGCAGCTGCTGGACGATTGACAGCAGCAGCAGCGGCAGCACGCCGAAGGACACTAACGTGCCCAGCAGCAAAGACAGCAGCAACTCGATAAGGAGGAGCACGAGGCGGAGGACAAGGAGGAAGACGAAGAGCACCAGCAGCAACACCAGCAGCAGAAATTCGAAGAAGAGGAAGAGGCGTGCCAGCACCGGCACTGAGGAACGCAGACACAGCTGGACTCCAGTGGGGCGCCGGTCTCGAAAACGAAACAGCGGGACAGACTCCGCTCTTTTTGTAAATATTTTTGAGCAACCGCAGCTGCTGGACAGCATCTCAAAGCGCGTGCTGCTGCGACTCTCTGAGTAAGTGTATATATACAAGCAGCAGCAGCGACAGCCCCACGTGGGAGCAGCACAGCACGCTGTAGCGGTAGGACTACGGGAAATCCACCAGCAGCAGCAGCAGGACACCCAGGGGGAAGAGCAGTGCGAGTCTGCTATGGACGCCGTTAGCAGCACTCACGCCACCCACGTCACAGCAGATGCAACAACAGCAGGAGCAGCAGCAGCAGAGCCGTGGCCAGATGCAGCGACAGAAGACACCTTTTAAAAAGGGAAAAAAAGTGCGGCAGGAGCAGCAGTGCATGCGGACACGAAGCAACAGGAAAGGTGGAATGATTCCCAGCTGCTCCGGCGTCTCTTCGTTCCTTTTTCTCTCCCTCTCTTAGTCTCCCTGCCCTGTCGCTCACCATTCTCCCGTCTGTTTGTCTACAACTACTAACCCCGAAGGACGCAGTTTTACACATATGTATATATATATATGCATATATATACATATATATAGAGAGAGAGAGGCACACGTATGCACTGCTGCGTCGCTTTCAGGAAGCTGAGACGAACAAAACGTCGCACGGCAAAGCTACGAGTTGCACTCGGACGCAGAGACGCCGAAGACGAGATTTTCCGGTACGTCCCCTACTCGACGTCTGGCATCTACCCTACACATGTTTCTTTCCATGCATACAAAGATATACATCTATATATACACACATGTGTACAAGTATATCACCATATATATATATATGCGTATATGTAGAGAGACAGATAGATAGATATAGGTATGGATACGTACATATAGATATATAGATAGATGTGGACTGATGGGTAGATATACAGATAGATAGACATATATAGATATATGGAGAGAGAGCTACATGGATACGTGTGCAGATATATAGATATAGATAGGTAGACAGATAGATAGAAAGATAGATAAAAATATAGGTAGATAGCAAGACAGATAGATAAAGACAGGTAGAGAGATAGATAGTTGTGTTGATAGATATAGATAGATAGAGATATAGAGATACACAGACGTATATGTATATACATCTATAGATAGACAGATAGAAATATATGGATAGACAGATGTATATATATATATATACACATACGTCCGTCTATCCAGATAGATACACACAGATAGATAGATGCATATAGGTAGAGATATAGATTAGGTTGATACAAGGATTAGATAGATACGTAGGTATACAGATATAGAGAGATAGATACACAGATAGATAGAAATGTATAGGCGTTTTGTCTCATCTTCGGAACTTCCTCTTATACACGCGTATATACGTGTGATGCACGTAGATTCCTCTCTACGTACTACTGTCCGCCGTATGTCTGTGTGTAGAGACACGCCACGGTAGTTGAAGTACCTGCGTCACCTGCTGCGATGTAGCTGCGAAGTATTGGTCTGGCAGACGCAGTCGTCTCTTCGTCCAGCAGCGCCCGTATCAAAGTATTCTTCTCCTTCTACTCTCTATCTATGACGGTGAACGTAGAATTTCATTCGGGAAGATGTGTGTGTGTCTTCATCTTTCTAGAGAGACAAATCCAAAGAACATAGACAGCTCATGATTCTCATGTGAGTGGAGATATAGAAAGCGTGGCGGAGACGGAGAGACAGAGAGGGACGGGAAGCGAGAGAAACAGAGAGACCTGCGTACAAATGTACACCCATGTATCCGCCCTGCAGCTGGTGTATACATGTATATATGTGGAAGCGAATAAAGTAGTGCGCAAGGGCGTCGTTCGACAAGTCCCTCACATATATATATATATATATATATGGAGGGAAGCGGGAACATGTGGCGCCCACGTGCGTGCGTTGGCCGGCACACGTCCTGGCGTCCTTCCGACTGCTGCTGTTGCGCGGGGGGCGGGGATGGATTAGTGTTTACGGTTGTTCTCTCTCCCTTCTTTCGAAGTTGCTGTTGTGTCCTTGACTTCCTCCTGTCGAAGCCTACAACTACTCGTCAAGATCTCTTTAATGTATGGAAATATCTTCCCATTACGACTCTCCTTGCAGGCTGCTGCTGCTGCGTCGTCTTGCACGACATGAGCTCCCCGCTCTCCAGCAGCTTCTCTCCGATCTCAGCAGCAACGGCGGCGGCCGCAGCACCCCTGGCAGCAGCAGCAGCGCCGGCAGCCTTGACGCTGTCAGGAGCAGCAGCAGTAGTCGTAGGGCTGCCGGGGTCCACACTATTAGCTGCAGGAGCAGCAACAGCGACTACAGGGTCCGCAGAGCTGTGTGCGGCGACAACAAGCCTCTGTTGCTTGCGCGGCAGGTGCTTCGAGACGAAGCCACACGACTGCATCGCCTGCTGCTCGCTCTTCTCGAGCTCCGCTTCCTCTCCAGCAGCAGCAGTAGCCCAGCGGGACGACACGCCAGCAGCTACACCAGCAGCAGCAACACGGATGTACTGGGCGGCGGACAGAAAAGAACCACGAGCAGTTCCTCTCCCACAGGCGACAATACCCCAGCGGCAGCAGGAAGACACGGTGGAGCACCCGCAGCATCGGCGGGACCTGTGGCACGAGACGAGCAACAGCTGCTTGCAGGGGAGCAGGGAGAAGGAGAAACGGTGACGCTTCCTGGAAGCCCAACCGCAAGAGAATCACGGGGTCGTGTTATTGAAGAGGACATAGCAGCAGCCACACGAAGCGAAGAAGGAGAGACAGGGAAAGACGACAAAGAAGGAAGTGGAACAGCAGAAGAAACGGCGAAGCTGGCGGCAGCAGCTGGAGACCATCAGACAAGAGCAGGTGTTTCCTTCTCTTCTCGTGCAGATACATTATCTGGGACGTCTACAACATTGCGTTTAACACGCAAGGGGGTAATGGCCGGGCACCTATTCTCCTTCGGAGAAGCAGCCCTTCTGTTTGCTGAGCTGCTGGAGTGTATATACACCCGGTGGGAGATGTACAAGGCTATTTCGACAAAGGCAGAACCGGCAGCAGCATCACGAAAGCGCAGATCAGGCCACCGTCGAATGAAAAGGGAAATACCCCTCACAGCGCAGCTCAGAGGTAAAATGCCGCTGCACACGGAGACACCGGCGCATGCACTGCAGCAGCGGCAGCAGGAGCAGACAACACAGCAGCAGCCGCAAAACACTCCAGAGAAACACAGGGTTAGGAAACAGTCGGGCGACGCGCCAGCGAAGCGACAAGAATCAAGCGGAGAGCAGCAGCAGCAAACAGACACGCAGCAGCAAGAGCGCCAGCAAAAGCAGCCAGAACGGCAGCAGCAGACACCTCAGCAGGAGGAGGAGGAGCAGCAGCCTCCGCAGCAAACAGCAGAGCAGCAGGAGAGAGTGAAGCTGCAGCAGCAGCAAAGAGAGGATATATCCACTCCACGGGTCGGCAGCAGGAAGGACCAGCAGCAGCAAGAGGCAAGTATAGGATTAGAACCCAGAGTGCAGCAAGGGTCACACGAAGAAGACGCGGAACGGAGGGGGTCTGGGAGAGACAAGCCTGAAATGGAGAAGAGTTCAACGGTAGGAGACGGCCCCGGAGGAGACGAGACACGTTTTTGGGCTGGGGCAGGTGAAGGAGAGGCTGGTGGAGAACAGGAAGAAGCTACAATGCCGGAAAACCGGAAGCAGAAGAAGGTGAGCGAGACTCATGAAGAAGAAAAACAGGAACTTGGAGACATGCGGAAAGCCGCTGACGTAGGAGGAGTGTATGAACGAAGCGTGAGAGGAGAAGAAGCCGAGAGAAAAGAAGCAGAAATGGAGCGGAAAGAGGCTGCAACGACGGAGAGCCAAGCGCGTGACGGACAGATTCGTAGGAAGATCGGCGGTGGTGGGGCGCCAGAGAGAGACAGACAACGCAGAGAAAAAGAGGCCCGGCAGTGTGGGGAGAGAAGCGAAGCAGCACAAGATGCCTGCCTTGAAGAACAGGAAGAAGGTGACGAAGGAGGGGGGACGGGAGAAGCGGAAAACGAAGAGGAAGGGAAGGGAAAGGAAAGCAGCGACAAAGAAGAAGAAGAAGAAGCGAAAGTAAAGCAAAAAGAAGAAGAAAACGAAGTGGGGGAGGAGGACGATTTCAAAATGCTGCTGCAGGTGCTGCCTGATGGGTTAAACCAGGCCGTTTTGGCGGCGGTTGTGGGTTGCCTGTGTAGCAGCCGCAGTCACGTAGCAGCTGCAGGGCAGGGGACTGCCGCAGCAGCAGCGGGAGGGCAGGTGGCTGCCGCAGCAGCAACGGCAGGGCAGGCCGCAGGAGCAGAGTTCTTTCCTAGAAGTGACGATAGCAGCGCCGTGAGCTGCACCAGCAGCAGCAGTTCTGCTTCGCAACTGGCGAAGGAGCACCAAACTGAGGAACAGCGCGACGTGGAGCTCGGCTTCAAAATTCTCTCCGTAAGCGTGGAACAGTTGCAGTAGCGGTAGCAGCAGCGCCACACAAACACAGGCACCTGCCCGCATGCATTTCCACGTGTTGCAGTGACCAATTTCTCCCTGTACAGATGGATCACAGTCGTTGTGCGAATCTACCTGCACACACCTATTTATATTTATATCGATCATAGGACCATACATAATATATATATATATATATATTAATCATATGTATATGGAAGTATACGTATGTCATAAGCGACTTGTCTCTCTGTCTGTCTCTCTCTCTCCTCTCGCTCTCTCTTTTTTTTTCTCTCTCTCAGTATATCCACACAAATGCATGCGCCTATTATATACGCATATATATATATATACGTATGCAAAGGAGGTCTTGATGGACCTGTGGATCTATAGCTGTGGTAGGGTACGTGTACCCCTCCCCGTCTTGATGTTAAAATGTGCGTCCCCAGGTGGGTAAGGTACATTCGCCCGTAGCTTGTTTACACCTATGTGGATATATATAAGCGCGCGCAGATATATACGTACATATATACACACATACGTAGAGAGATAGATGAATATACACATGTATAACGCTTACCTGACTCCGTATCTTCAGCGAGTTTATATCACGTGCAGTCTAATGCATATATATATATATATAGGTACACGTAAGTCTAGAAGTTCGCACCCGTGCATATATATATATATATATGTATATGTAAGTCTACCTGTCTGCACCCGTGCATATATATATATATATATACTTAGTGTGAACATGGATCTAGGTGATATACAACGCACGCAAGACTCCTTCTATGGATATCTACCTGTACGCCTCTGCTTAAAGAGTGTTAATCAATTTGAAGATGATTTGTTTGCAGAATGTCGCGGCTCCCATCGCACAAACGCTGCGGAAGTACGCGGTGGACCCTGCCTTCGTCCAGCGCATGCTTCAATTTAACGAACAGGTGGCCACTACATCTGTCTCTCACTCTCCGTATACATATATATATATATATATATTGTGCACAAAGATATATTATATATATACATATATGTATATGAAGTAAAAATGGATATGGATAAATCGGTGGGGACGCGTACCCACTTACAGATGCTCACACACACATGTATATGTGAATGTATGGAGCATCTACTGTTTGCCTCCCTCCCTCTCTATGTCTCCCCGTCTCCTCTCTCTATATACATATACGAAGAAATAGGACTGCCGGCGTCCTCTATTCTCATATATACGCATATATATATATATATGTAATGTACATTTGAAGAAGGTTCTCTCTGTTCCTGGGCCTCTCTTCCGTTTGCGTGAACGCACGGGTACTCTCTGCGCACGTTCTTCCCGAAGAGCATTCTTCCAGACATACACAAAAACACCACCTAAACGTAAAACTGTACATATATGTATGTATATATATATATGCATCTGTGAGGGTAAATATAAATGTATATATATGTAACTGTTTAAGGCAGAGATACACGGATTCGTACTGACGGAATATATATATATATATACATATATATGTACCCGCACATATGGACGTGTGTAGCGATTACAGATATATATATATATGTATAGATACACAGATATATAGATAGACAAATAGATTCAGTTATGTGTACATGTGTGTTGTTTTTGTCG
This sequence comes from Sarcocystis neurona, assembly GCA_000727475.1. Lineage (NCBI taxonomy): Eukaryota > Apicomplexa > Conoidasida > Eucoccidiorida > Sarcocystidae > Sarcocystis > Sarcocystis neurona. The sequence goes on along the minus strand of KL647314.1, from coordinate 887,732 downwards.
ATACATGTATGGAAGAATGAACTTGAGCCCAGGAATACGCGTGTACGCATATACACGGAAGGAGGGACCGACCAACAAAGATATCTTTCTCCTACTGTACGCAACATATTCACACATACAAATACATATACGTATATATATATATAAGACAGAGTAGAGGAAGCCGGCAGCACTACATATATGTACATATATAAGTATATATGCATGTGGACAATTTTATACACATGTAATTAGATAGATACACGTGCAAGTGTGTGTATGTAGTGATGCGTCCATAGCATCTCACTCCGGTGCAGACAGCAGCGTCTACGATATACGACGGAAATTTTTGCATACACGTGCATTGACCACACCAGGGAATTTCTCCGTAATTCCCAACAAATGGAAGAGAGAGTTACGGAGAGTGTCGTGCAGACAGTAGCGCCGGCGGAGCTGCAAACGTCAACGCACAAGCGTCGTGAAAACGAGTCGTCCCTGCGCAGCAGCGATACACAGATCCATACTTACGGAGTACAGGCATATAATATAAATATAGAGGTACTTCTGTCTGCCATAGTAGGTGACACATATGTGTATATGTGTATATTCATATGCATTTTCATATGTTTGCATGTATGTATATATATATATATATATATATATGTAGACGTACACGTGATACGGGTACTGGAACCTCCTTCACAACACGTGCAGTTCACCACGTTTCAACAGTGAGAAAAATGCACCGCTTCCAAAGACACTCGTACAACCTCCTTTGCGCTTCTCTTCCTATACACACTTCCCTGGGGCTTTATATATATGTAAATATAAATAAATGAGCTGCATCTGTATACACACACGTACTCGGACAGGTATACATACATATACACATATATAAATTTGTGTGTATACACATACATGTGTATATGTGTATGCATGTATGTATATATATATATATATATATGTATTGTGGCATAGACGCGTTTCACCTACCTGTCCTACGTACATATATATGTATAAATATACATGGGATGGGATAGGAAGCCAATACGTACATTTCTTGTGCTACTTGTCCTGCGGTGAGTGGGATCACAGTGACTACAATCGCGACGTTGCCGCTGCTGCAGCTGCTGATTTTGCCGCGGCTACTGCCTTGGCTGCTGCCTTTGCTGCTGCTGCCTTTGCTGCTGCCGCCTTTGCTGCTGCTGCCCTGGCTGCTGCTGTTGCTGCCGCTGGCCGTGCTGCGACTGTGCTACTGCTGCTGCTGTTGGTGTCGCCGCTGCTCTTCCCTGCTGCAGGGCATGCGAGCTGTGTACCGCTGGGCAAGCTGCCGACCCCTCGAAGCAAAGGCTTTCACCAGCAGCGCTGGCAGCGTCGGTCCTGTAGAAGACTTCCAAGCTATTCAGTACGTTTTCACAATCTTCTTTATAAATATATGTACATTGTTACATGTATATATATATATATACACGTGTGTACACATAGAGAGAGGTAAATATATATGTATATGTGTACATATGCGTAGGGACGCACTCATATTGATCGATCTACAGAGAAAGAAGAGATATTATGCATATGAAGTTCACACGCATATTTATATATTTGTATACGTACATACGCATGTAGGGTACGTGTGTTGATGGATACACAGAAGGAAAGGAGTTCTCTACGTAAGAGTACACAAATGTATATATGGGTATAAATATATGTGTGCATGTGCATGTATGCGTACACACGTACATATATCGATGGATACACTAAAGAAGAGGAGTAGTCTACGTGAGATACACATATATATATATATGTGTTCATATAATTTGTATATCTGTGTGTCCATGCAAATATTGATGGATACACAGTGGGAGAGAAGTAGTGTCTATGGACCTTTCTGTGGATCCTTTGTGCAAGTGGGTCGCATATCCCTGTCTCCCGTCTTTGCTGCGTTTTCTCCCGGCCTCCGCCGCCCCTTCCTCCCGACTCGCGATGCGTCCTGAGGCTGACTTCTTGCTGCTGGCTCTGTGCGCATATATGTGAGTCCTTGTATTATAATAGCAGGCATGCCTGGCTGCTGCCATATTAGGCGCCGTCTTCGGGCTACTACTTTAAAATGCATGCATTTGCATACACTTGCGTGAAGTGTACGCCACCACCGGTGAAGCATATACACGCAGGCAGGTAACAGGCAAACACACCCGTGTGCGCCTGATGTCAAGGACGGCGTAGTGTCCACGGCAGTCGACCGCCTGCATGCTTTATAAAAGCGAAGAGATCCTCTCTGTAGATAGGTGAATATATACACGGCGCTGTGTGTATGTGTGCGCGGACCTTTGTTCCACACAGCTACGTACATATTTGTGTATACTTCGTGAGTTTCTAGAACGTCCACCATCTGTCTGCCTGCAACAGACCACCTTTGGAGAACTCTGCATGCGTACAACCGTCCCCAAAGTGTTGCTGTTTCTCCCTCTCTCTCTCTCATCTCTCCGTCTCTGTTTCTCTCTCTCTCTCTTTCTGTCTGTCTCCGTTTCTCTCTGTCTGTCCCTCTCTGTCTCTGTTTCTCTCTCTCTCTCTGTCTCTCTGCTTCTCTCTCTGTCTGTCTCCTTCTCTCTCTGTCTCTGTCTGTCTCTCCTTCTCTCTGTGTGTCTGTCTCCTTCTCTGTCTGTCTGTCTCTCCTTCTCTGTCTGTCTCTCTGTCTGTCTCTCTCTCTTCCTCATTCTTTCTGTCCGTCTCTCTCTGTCTGTCTCCTTCCTTCCCTCTCTCTGTCTCTCTCATCTCTCTGTCTGTCTCTTTCCTTCTCTCTGTCTGTCTGTCTCCCTCTCTGTGTCTGTCTGTCTCTCCTTCGCTCTCTCTCTCATCTCTCTGTCTCTCTCTTTCTCTCTGTCTCTCTGTCTCTATTTCTCTCTAGCCATCTCTCTCTCTCTGCCTGTCGCTGTCTGTCTGTCTCTCTCTCTCTTCCTCACTGTCTGTCTGTCTGTCTCCTTCTTTCTCTCTCTCATCTCTCTGTCTCTCTCCTTCCCTCTGTCTGTCTCTCTCTCTGTCTGTCTCTCTCTCTTCCTCACTCTCTCTGTCTGTCTCTCCTTCTCTGTCTGTCTCTCTCATCTCTCTGTCTCTCTCTTTGTCGCTCTCTTTCTCCCTCTCGCCCCGTGTCTCCCCTGCTCGCTCTTCCTCTCTCTCCTGCTTGGTCTCCCTCTCTATCCGGACATATACATATATGTACACACTCACAAGTGCATGCACCAGAAAAGAAGTCGGAAGACGCATGGGATATCCTCGTGAGCGCGGCGAAGTGGCACGACTCTCGCACACGCGCTAAAAAAAGTTGTCGCCGCTGCCTTCTCCTCCGCTGCTGCTGCTGCTGCGCCGTAGACGGGCCACTGCAGGAATCAGAGAAGCGGCCGCTTGCGTTGAGGAAGCGTACGGAAGAGGTCCAGGCGGTCGCGCGATGAAGCAGCTGCTGCTGCAGCTGCTCTGCTGCTGCAGCCCTCCGCAGCAGCAAAACGCGTAATGTGGGTGCGCGGCACATATCATCAACTGAAGTCCACTGACCCCTTATATATAAATATACATGTATAAGAGAACTGGTACGCACGTGTGCTTTTATGTATGCATGTACATATACATATATATATATATATGTCCATACTTATACACACCCGTCTAGAGCAGGCATGTATGTATATACGTAGGTATGTACATATGTGTGCATGCTTGTATATACACAGCTGTATCTGTACGTACCCGTAGACATCTGTAGATGTACGTATACGCCCTCATTTTCGTATATGTTTACATATAATGTCTGCCCGTATACATATATATATATATATATATATATATGTATATACATATATACGTCGTGCATACACATAAAAACACGTATATACATACATGTATGTATGTGTAGAGAGAGAGGGAGTTGCTAATGGAAAGCCGTGAGGAGTGGTGCATCTGGTGATAATCCTTTTTCGTTCTCACCATGAGCGAGTCCCTGTTTCTCGAAGGTTCTCTCGTTTCTGTGAAGTAACCGGCGATGAGCCGAGTGTACATTTTATATGTACGCTCCACGTCAGGGTGTACCCCCTCGTATACATATATATATATATATATACATATATATATGTAGGTAACTTTATAAGCGTACACGTACATACACGTGTACATGCATCTGCAGAGGGATGCACCAGCGTAGACGTTCTGCCGCACCACGCTCTTGCACAAATACACAGATATACACATATATATGTATATACTTGTATATATATGGAAGGTTGACTGATTTCCAGGTTCGCTTTTCTTGATAAAATATGAATACGTGTGGACTCCTTCAATGACTCTGTGCCTGCATGTGTCTTTAAACATGTACAGATACACCACACACACTCGGTACACGTGCGCCAGCCGCTGCAGCAAACATCTGCTCCGTGGCATTCGAAGATTCTTCTCCAGCGCCCGCATCAATATGCGCACATTCTCGGTCTCTACCTGCTGACCATCACCAGCTCTACACACATATACATGCATACGACATATATATATATACAGAGAGAGAGACAGAGACAGAGATAGAAGCATATATATATATATATACGCGTAATATAAATATGTATGTATCGTACACGTGTATGTATATACAGGGGTATATATGTGTGAGGTGTATCCATTCAAGCATGCGCCTGCGTTTACATGTGCACATATGAGTGATACATATATGTGTATATACATGTATGATGAATATGTATGTATCACACACATGTATGTATACACACGGGTATATACATATATACACATATTTTTATACGTACGTGATTCACATATATCACGCATAGCTGTATATGCACTTGTGCGTTGGTCTACAAATGATCCGTTACAAGGACGTAACGAGTGCCACTGCAGCGTTATTCAGCAACAGGGGCGGCCGAACGCCGGCCGTTGCCCCGCTCGTCGCCAGCATTCCACACAAGCACGCACAAGCATTCACACGCAGACACGGACGCACGTACACACAAGCCAAGCCCGCGCGCTGCTACATATATATGTACATATATATATATATATGTATATTGCTACTACACCAGCGGGAAGACAAATACACCAGTGCGCGCGCTACCACAGCAAGTGATACGAGGTTTCTCCCCGATGGGCAGCCGTGCATCGGTCTTCTTTCCGCACACAATGAAGGGAAGGCAGCCCGACGGTATGCCCACTTCTTGGGCGGACTCAAGACGCTGCTTCTGCCGTCGCGGCTGGCTTTGCCTCCTGCGGTGCTTTAACGTGTCTCCGTCTCTTCCGCCGTTGCATGCGCGTCTCGCGCTCACGCTGAGACTAAAGAAAAACAGCAGCAGCACAGGAACAGCAGCAGCACATCAGCAGCGGGAGCACACCAACAACAGCAGCACAGCAACTGCAGCAGCACAGCAGCAGCGACCGCACAGCAACAGCGACAGGAGAGCAGTGGCGTCACCAGCAGTCACATGGAAATCACAGGATTGAATCTTCCTTGAGCCACTTGACAGCCTCAGCACAACGGCAGCAGCACACAAGCAGCTAGCGGGAGCAGCCCCGCCTCCACAAGCGACCAAGCACTATTCTACGCAGCGAGGACGCCGCAGCGGTAGGCAGAGGACAACAACAGCAGCAACACAAGCGCAGTGACTTCATCAGCAGCAATTCACACGCAACAGCACTAGCATGTCAAAAGCAGCAGCTGGCCACGGTCCTTGCAGATATGCCAGTCGCTGTTCTCATAGTTTACCTGCGAAGCCGCCGCACGAGCATACCACCAGACCCCTCCAGCCCTCCGGCGCCGTAGCGTCTTCGCTAACAGATGCATATATATATATATATATATATTATACACACATACATATGTAATATTTTCATTGCGTTGCATATATTTAAGCGGTCCTCTTCTTAGTCACGTGCACATGCATACACGTGTAGTAGATAGATGTCCTGGTTGCCTCTCCTACACACACCTAAGGAGATTAGGTTCTCCGTAAGTTAATAATTCTGCTAGATGTCTCTGTATGTACGCACACGCAACTCACCAAAAGACTTGGCGCGCCAAAAATTTCCCACGAACTGACGGCCGGCGCACGCGCTACATTGTAAGAACCCGTCTCCAGCCACCAATGCGTCTACTATCCGTAGACAAACGTGTACACCTATACAACCGTACCACCTACACCTATATATATATATATGCGTATACTGGTGTATATGTATATGTACGTATACCGTATACATCGCGACCTATATCGTTGCCGCACCAGTAAAGGCATACCTCTGTCGAGAAGCCGGGAAATGCTGGAAACCCCCGTGTAATACGTGTGCATCTATACACACATGTATCCCACATCACGATCGTACGTCTACAATCACCATACATATATACTTACCACTAGCGGAATACGCAAATACTTACCAAGAGAGGCAGCTCAACGTCTGCGTGTGAAGAATGCCTAGCAACGCACATCTCCGCTACAGACATATGCGTAATTCTGCCGTTTAGGAGGATACGTACAGACGTAACAAAAGACCAGTACCCACCACCACGAACAAGAAAAGCTACATGGCTCTCCGCGTCGCAGCATGCACAAGTGTATACGTGGGTCCACGCCCGTCGCCAAATGCATGCTACAAATGTATACACCGAAATGCAGAGAGACACCCTCCACCAGTTAACGCGTGTATACCTGAACTTATACGTGGACTTACCACAAGAGGCACCTCTGCACCGAAGAAAAGCCATGTACTCACAACGCCACCCATCAGGGGAAAACACTTGGCGACAACGACGTAGACGATGTTGTCCACGGGAATATCCAACAGCTTCTTAAAGCGCCGGGCCCCTCCGAGGTAGCTTCGCACATCATTTACATCTGCAGTGGATTAAGAAATTCACCGCAGTAACACCAAGCAACGCATGCGGAGCCACGGCATGCGATGCATACAATAGACATGCATGTTTATCCGTCCTGCTGCTGTTCGCCCCCGCCGTGTCGCTGAATTTCGGACCCTGCCGCTGCTGCCACTCTTCTCCGCCAGGCTGTTGTCCGGGGCCTGCTGCTCTGTTGCTGTCTGTTGCGCGTCCTGCTGCTCGAATGGTTCTGTCTGCTGCGGCAGCTGCAGAGAGGCGTCGCTGTGCTTCCTGGTGACGTGACCCGAAGGGGAACTGCCGATCCCATCCCCCGTCTGTACTGCTGCTGCTACTGCCGTGATTGTCACTGCTGCTCTGCGGCTGTTATTATTCCTCGGACGGGTGCTGTTGCCACTGTGCTACTGCTGCCGCCGCCCCTTCCTCTCCTGTTGTAGCCCCATCTTCCTGCTGTGGCCACCTCTTCTACTGCCGTGGACACTCATGGGGTTGCTGGCAAGCGACGCAGCAGCGGTTCCGCAGCACTGTACGCGGGTGCTTGAGTGGCCCGTCGCCCTTGTAACAGTAGGCCAAGGCAGCGAAACGACGGCTTAGGACACGCCGGTGTTGTGGGTGGAAATACCTAGCGGTTACGGATACAGAGAACCTGAATGTTTTCTATACGCATATGTATACATGCATGTGTATATGTAGAGCGAGAGAACCAGGAGCTCATGACACGCCGCTGTTGTGTGCGTACTTTTTCTGTACAAGAAACCTAAATGATTCGCTAGGGATACATATTCATCATGCACATAAAGAAGGAGAATGCACGAGAGACAAACACACAGATGGAACTGTTGAAATATTTCAAACACAAAGTATGAACACGCGTGTATTTCCAACTGCATTGCACACACGCACCAAAACCACTTTTTGATGAGGGAGCTGCAAGCATGCATAATTTGTTTACCAGAAGAAGCGAAGTGGATCGGGAAGCCGCAGAAGACGTGGTTGGGCCTCACGGGGAAGTCGATGTTCTGCCATATGTAATACGTTTCCTCCTGCACACAAAAATAAATACATCACTGGCTTCTGAGACAGCGGATGGTAGACACACATGTATACGTCTTTTTACGTATATATGTGTGACACACATGTAATACATGAAAACGTCAGGATGGATAAGCATTTTAAAAGCAAACACAGGTACAATATATATAAATATGTATATATATATAAATATTACGCAGTAAGGTAAGGGGAAGGACATACGAACTCGGAAACAAGCACTTCCGTGTGTCTGTCGAACCATCAATCGTTCTCTCTATATTTACATATATATGTATGAACACGAGAAATCATGTGAGAGGAACGGTGCTTCTGCCTGCACAGATGTGTATATAAGGAGAGTGCCGTAGAACAACGAGATCGCGTCCAACATACAGAAGCTCCTACCGACCAAACGGTCCTAACATTATCATGAGGTCTACTCACGTCTACATGAACCTACAGCGTGCACTGCGGCGTGAGGTCGAAGCATGTTGCGCCACATGTATCAATACATGTACACATAGATCTATACATTTCTATATATATTTATATATACATATATAGATATAGAGAGATAGATAGGTAGATAGATAGATAGAGATATATCCTAATTAAATACGTATACAGCGTCTCTTTGCTGCTGAAGCTCTATCTAGCTATGTAGATATATGTATGTTCACAAGGAATCTCTGTATTCAGAGTGTGTGTCTGGGCTTGCATCGAGGTGTGTGGGTGTGCGTGTACGTTGTCTGTTGGTGCAACACACACACAACCCGCTGTCTCCGACGCGCTGCTCACCGTTCCCAAGCCGTGTCCGACAATACACCTAAGCGCTGGTGCACACGTGTGTACACTGTACACCAGTTCTGACCCAATAAAATACAGTTTAAGGGTATGTATATGTACATATATATCTTGTTAATACGTCTATAGATACAGAAGTATGCTACATATACGGTCAGCCACACGAACAGATTCCGTTCAACGGACGCTGGTTCATTCCGCAAGGAACGAGCGCGTTCCTCTGCATGCATGCTGCTGATGGTTTCATTGTGCCCATACCGATAATTGTGTATATATATATATATATGTACGTGTCTGTATAAATACGTCTGCGTACGCGTACATACGTTACGGCAAGATGACAAAGACACGATCAGGGGCGTGTGTAGCAAGTGGGGTGGCCGACAAGACGCACGAGTGTTGCGCACGGGTGTTTACATAAACTCTCTTCCACGTCCATGAATCATCTGTGTCGATGTACAAAGAAAGGAAAGCAGATGATCGTCTTCCTAAATCAACGCAAATGTGACGCGCAGACAAACGCGGAGACGAGACAAATCTTTCGCGGCATCATCGAGTACAGCGAAAGCTATACACACGGTAAAATCGTTTTTTTACAAAGACATATATATATATATAGATAGATAGATAGATAGATATAGAGCGAGAAAGAGAAACACAGGGAGACAGAGGGAAATATTCGCAGATCAGCGTAAATATGACGCGCAGGCAAACCCGAGAGAACGGCTTCTTACCGAAGTCACCGTTGATTAGAAAGAGAACGACACACCGGAAACAATGCCTCGACAGATATACGTGTGCGTATCCCAATTGTTTGTGTGTACATAAATATATGTACAGAGAGAGACAGTGAGAGTAATACAGGACTGGAAGAGAACGGGTACGTACACGTATAAAATATATATATATATATGTATAGAGGAATGCAGAAATGGAAGAGGACGGGTATCTACACGTTTATATATATATATATATACATAGAGAGAGAAATACAGGAATGGAACGAGACGGGTATCTAAACGTGTACATATGTATGTGTATATATAGAGAGAGAGATAGAGAAAAAGAGAAATACAGGAATGGATGAGAGCGGGTATCTGCACGGGAATGGATGAGAGCGGATATCTGTATATATATATATATATGTATAAAGAGACAGAGAGAGAAAAGAAAAGGAATAGATTGGAAAAATGGAAAAGAATGACCTTGTTAGGTGTGAGGGCACGCATATAAATATAGGGGCACGTTGAACCATGCCAGGCTGCCGGGCTGCCTACCATGCGATAATACCATTTCCACTTGGCGACTTGATCAGCAGCGTACTTCCCCACGGGGGATGGACGGTGCCACTCCACAGGAGGCTGCGTCTGCATGCACCAGGAGCAGGCAGACATCGGGAAAAGGCGTCTAAGGAAGACTGATCAGTCACATATATTGTACACGTGTACGCGAAGCCGAGTCTTCGCTCCTAGCCTCTATGGCCCTTCTTGCGGAAGCCACGAAGCCACTGTTACGAAGCGACATACATGGACGTGGGTATTGAAGACTTCCATACTCTTTTATGCAAGCGGCTCCACCACACACAAAACATACCTCTCCAAGTAACACACACGCAGACAGACACTTACATATGTAAGTATATAAGCAAGCACCGTATAGACTTGTGTCCGCATACAAACGAGGAATCTGTAGCCTGACGATGTGTGTACATATATATATATATATATATGTATGTATGTACGAACATACAAGTACATACACAGGGTCACACGTCCACGCTCCATCGTTACACACCAGACACGCACACGTTCGTAGGCAGATGGATTCTCAAGACCCACCACATGCGCGTGCGCTCACACACACGTAGATATATATATATATATATAGGTATGTACACAGAATCCGATGTGTCCACTAGATTGGTATTCGATAGACATACAGAAATACGTAGACAAACAGAGTCTCGAGAACCACTATGTGCGCATGCGGCCATCCGTATGTATTCATATATATGTTCATGTATATATATACAGATATTGTGGCTATGTATACAGAGTCACGCGTTTACATCGCATTAAGACTCGCTGGTTCGGACGCCTGTAGACAAACCGAGTTGTTGGACCTACTACTTGCCCAGGCGCGCCGGGTGCGGCGGCGGCTTCGCGAGCACCTGGCTCCGTCAATTCGGGCTGCATGGGGCCAACGCTGCCGTAAGAGAGTTCCACTGAGGCGCTGTAGGCTGCGTCAGTCTGTCCTGCCTCGGCAGCAGCTGCAGGAGCGGCAATGGCCTTTCTTTTCTCCTGTTGCTGGGGGGAAACTGAGACCAAGCCCAGCTCCCCGACGTCTACGCCGCTACCGTCCAGCAGCAGCACGTCGTCAGCCGGAGGGGCAACGGGGGGGGCGAGCAAATCTGCGAAGGGGCTCTGCTGCTGCAGCCACTGCTCTCTGGAACCCCCGCCTTCTGCCTGCACCTGCGGCGGCGCATCTCCCTCCTCCTGCTGCTCCGTCTCGTCTGCGGCCGGTGTGTAGCCTGGGAAACACAACACGTCGAGTAGCCACACAGAAGTGATGGAAGACAGCAACCACCAGCATAAGCGGGGATAATCAGACAGACGGTCCCCACACACTGCTATCCCGACGACCAATCCTTGACTTACAGCTCGCCCGTCTTAACACTTTTTTCTTCAGCTATGGCTGCCATAGGCAGCTACAGATACACTTGTACAGACGTGTATATCAATCTGTCTATTCACCTACCTCTCTCTCTCTCCATATGTATGATCTGCGTCGCCCTGTAAAAATATATACATATATATATATATATGCATACACGTAGAGAAAGAGAAAATAAGAGAAAAGGCAAAATTTCTAGCTAAGTATGCATGTTGACACTTTCCCAGCACAGACGTGCTTCTCGGCGTTGCTGTCCTCGCGCTCGTATACGTCTCCAGAGGAGACACGCCCACACCTGTGTGGTAGCTACATGCATGCACATGGCCCACTACTGCTAGGAAATGTCTCACGCATACCTACGCGGCAAGACGCTTACTCAGACAAAACGCATATAACCTTTATATATGCAGATAGAGGGGAAGAAAAAGAGAGAGAGGAGAAAGGGAGAAACCCGTCCACAATCTCACACATATACACACGGAACGTACGAATAAAACACAGCCTAGCAAGTGTAGCAACACAGAGGGGAGCAACACAAAAGACATGTTTGCTGGCGTCCCTCACCGGCAGGAACTCCTCGCTCGTACATAGCTCTGCTGTAGGTGACGTCGTAGCCTGCGGGAGCTTTGCCCTTCGGTCTTTTATCTTTCTTGTGATCGATGTGCTCCATCGCTCCGTACCGTCCATACAAATCCTCTGCATCAAGAAAGAAAAGGAGAAGCCGGAGTTGAGACGCAAAAAAGAAGCGGCCACCGGTGAGACGCACAAGGGGACGCTACAGCTGAGACGCGCCTGAACGTATGCGCTAGCGACAAATTTCAACGACACCCCATGCCAATCACACGTCTCGTATATTGGGCGAGCGACAGCTTTACGTCCTGCCACTTGCTCCTAGGCCCCGCTACAGCCTTCGTCAACAAGCCTGGGGAGAGCAGCTCTGCACTTTCTCTAGGTCTTGCACATGAAAGCCGTTTCAAGGTGCTCTGTACCGCCTGAAGGTCTCGTATATAAGCCGATTCGCAGTGGGTGCAGCTTCTCTAGGTTTCGTATATAGATGCCGCTTCAAGATGCTGTGCATCTCCTGTACGTCTCGTATATAAGCCGATTCAGAGAGCTATGCACCCTCCCTAGGCTTCGCATGAAAGCCGGTGCAGAGTGGCTCTGCACCCTCTATATGTCTCGTATACAAGCCGGACTACACTGCTCTCCATCTCCTGTACTGATTCACACTCCTCTGCGCACGGTGTACGTCTCGCGTTAAAGCCGCCCCACAGAGTGATCGTGCAGCAGTAGAACCCTCGACATCTCGTGTGTAAGCCGCTCCTCCACTTCTGTCTGCCGCACAGGTGGTGGAAAAATGTCTTTTCTCAATTCCGCCGCTACGGCCCGTGCGCACGCCTCTGCAGATCCCTGCACCCGCTGTGTATACACCGGATACAAGCGGAGTCAGTGTGAAGGCAGCAGAGTCAAATTCTGTATGTATAGTCAACTGGAGAGGAGGATACCTGTCATAGAAGCGACGCGGACGGCGAGGCATGTGCACCAGCACACACCGGCACGCGACCACACTGACAGAATATCAAAGCACGCCCGTCCCTCCTTTATATGCATAGATATATATATATATATATATAAATATATACATTTATTTAACATATACATATATACGCATATTATTTGTGTGTACAGGTATATATATATATATATATTCAGAAAAAGAGATTTATATATATATATATACAGAGAGAGAGAAATAGAAATATATATATATATATGTAAGTGTATGCGCGTATTTGTGTATATGGCAATACCTACGGCGGCGTGCTTGGACGCAATACGTGATACATTAGTGGAGGGCTCTCTTTCTGCTTTTCTCAGCCCCTTAGCTGCCTCCCAAATGCTTTCCAGGAAGCCGACATACATTTCGCATCCGTGTGAGGGTGCACCACGTATGTGTGTAGACAGGGAAAGACAGGGAACGGGGTAATAGCCTGATACCGATCTAAACGGAGAGACACAAACAAACAGACACACATACCTTATATGTACAGAGAGACGCACACAGAAACAGAGAACGAGATCTGTAGCAGCGGAGATAGATGGAAAAAAAGACACACAGAGAGACACAGAGAGAACGAGTGACAGAGAATCGGATGTTGACAAAAGCGAAACCGAGAGAAAAGGACAGAGAGAGATATACAAAAATGCAGATAGACAAGGAGATACGAGGACCGAACTGCTGCAGGGCCACACGTGTACTGACCGGTAGACTGGCACACATTCACCAACCTACAGACTTGAACAAACACGTCATATCCACAAACCGAGACACACATATATACACATATACATATGTAGTCATATGTCCAGAAGAGTACACCGCACGGAGAAGCTTCTAAGGAGGCCTTAGTTACGTACACATACACATATACTTACACTTATGCGTACAGCATATATGTAAGTGGGTGTATACATACGTTTAGAGAGAGTGAGAGAAAGAGAAGAGGAAAGGCCACACATAGATGGATATATATGAAGATGTGTTTACTTTGTGTCGCGTCGATGATCTGTCGCTTGCCCGTAGCCGGGTCCACGCGGTATGCGCCTCTTCCCAATTTATACTCCGCGAGCTTTCCTGCAGGCGTATTAGCAAGAGGGGCGGTAGCAGAACAGCGGCAAACGCAGAAAGAGCAGCCCCAGGAAACTGAATGGCGGCAGCAGCAGCAGAGGAAGTCCCAACAGCAGCTGATTGTGCACCAGCAGTAGCGGAACAAGCAGCAGCAGCAGAACGAACAAGAAAACAACGGCAGCCGCCGAAAACTCGCAGCAGACACAGGAGGTGCTAGAGCGGAAGAAAGTCAGCCGCGGACGTCAACAAGGCAGCAGCAGACGAAGACCCGTCGTAGTCGACTTAGCAGCACCATGAGCAGAAGCACCCAACCCAGCAGCAGAGAAGCCGTAACACGAGCCCTCGTAGTAGACTCAGCAGCAGCACCTGTGGCAGCAGCGACAGCAAACAAAGCAGCACTGATGCTGGGAGGGGAGACGCGCTTTATAGAGTGTAAAGACAGTCCAGGAAGCGAGGAAGAACAGCCGGAAAGAGAAGATTCACAGCAAGCTAGCACGAGGCCCTACGAACGAGAAGACGGGACTCCACACGCTGCACCGGCTTCTCGAAAGTAGGAAGGGCGGAAATACTTTACGTATACATTCCACCAGAAGGAAAACTTCCTTTGTAATTTATATTACTAACAGACGATAACTGCAACATTAGCAGCAGCACAGAAGACATTTTCTCCTTCCGAAGTAAGTCACCGGGATCGAGCTCGACGCGCGCGAGACGCTCTTGCCGCTGGATCGCTCCTTTCTGCATATCTCCCGTCGCCTGTAAGAAGACGAGGAAGAAGTCGCAAAAGAAAAGACGAAGAGGCACACGAAGAAGAAAAAGAAAAGTAGCCACGGGTCCGGAAGAAGGAGAAACCTGTTTGTGAACAGAGAGAGAACGCTCCAAGGCCGAGGCGCTTTCTGTAGAAGAGAGACGTGTACGAAGTGAGTACAAAGAGTGTAAGAAAGACGATACAAGCAGAAGAAACGAGAGAAGACGAAATACAAGAAAACAGACGGGGGAAACGAAGAGACGGAGACACGCTGATAGGACTACATGGGAATAACAGGACGAAGTGAAGAGCGGGATCAGGGACACCGAGTGCAGAACGAATCGTTTCAAATAAATATACACAGATGTGTGGATCCGTACACACAGACAGATATACATACATATATGGTGTTTCTCATGAACAGGCATATATTTACATACATATATATGTATATATTTACGGCATATGATATCCATATATATATATATATATATATATATATAGTAGTAGTATNANATATATATATATATATAT
>KL647314.1:859655-871979 GCA_000727475.1 Sarcocystis neurona | reverse complement strand
ACTATATATATATATATATATATATATATAGTTACGGTAGGTAATGCATATATATATATATATATGTACAGACGTAGTCTCTACCCTTGTGATATACAGGTAGATATGCATACGTAGGCAATTGTGTGTGTGTGTGAGAGGTGCTAGTAAAAGAGCGACTGCCAAGGTAGTCGAAATATATAGAAAGGAAATGATACTCACGCGCAAGTAGAAGAGAAACAGCGCATCACCCTTCCTGACGATTGGCAACATGCGCTCATATGAGAGAGGGACAGTCGACCGATGTTTCATAAATATATATATATATATATCAAAAGGCACAGACTATATATGCGTATAAATATATATATATATATATATAGGGAGAGAGAGAGAGAGCAAGAGAGAGAAGGAGACCGCCTCATCTACTCGTATTAGCACGCGCGTGAGCTCATCAGAGCTACACGTATATGCATCTGTACACCTGCGTATATCATGAAAGAACGTGAGAGAGAGACATACACACACATACATTACAAACACAAATACATACCCTACGACAGACAGAGACAGTCACTTACATATACATATATATACGTATATATTTGTAAGTGCACGTGTATCTCTATATACACGTATAAGCCTAGTTGTAAGTGCACACGCATCTAGTATATACATATATATTCTTATTTGTGAGCGCATGCGTATCTTCTTATCAATCCATACTCATGTCGACAGAGAAAAAGACAGAGGTGCCTCCGTCTTTATAACTACGCACGGAAACTGCAACTTCACCTCGAGTGCCGGGTGGGTATATGCCGGTTGGTACGTGCCGGAAAGAGGATCCCAGCGCATGCCCTGCGGCCCCGTCGTCTGCAGCGCCTCAAATGTAGGTGCAGGCTGCAAGCCATTCGTTCAACACACACATTCTTTCACTCATTCTCTAAACATACGAAAGGTTAAACAGTGTATATAGATATATATTAGATGGATAGAAAAGTAGATAGATATATAGATAGACAGATAGATAAATAACTTCGTTTATGTATATATATATATCTTTCTACATTCGCACAGGTACGCGTGTGCACATGTGTATACACGAGCAGACACCTACATACACACACATATTATCCAGCAAGAAGACCTATACAAGAGCGTACATATATGCCGCGCAAAGACGCTGACTTACATTGCTGACCACCCGCACAGCTATTGTCAAACGTATATATAAATGTATATACGCATTCACGTAACAAGGCGGAGAAAAAGGTTAGTATGAAAAAAAGAGGAAGAGAACAAGGAAGAAGGCGAGTGAACTATACTCTCTTTGTCCACATATGCAATATATATGTCTTCAACTGCATTTAGACCACCGCGTCTACAAATACATATATATACATGTATATATACATATATACTAGAAAGAGAAAGACAGCGAGAGAATGAGTGAGTGTGAAGTGTACTGTTTTTATACGCACCTACAGTATATACGTCTTCAGTTGTATGCATACGACCACACCTACATGTGCATATACTAATCGAGGTACCGAACAATTTTTCTGTACACACCTCTACACCGCCATTAATGCATGCATTTCTCTTTAGGCATAAAGGAAAATGTATAGATAGATACATATATATCCAGGCGTAAGTATGTCTGCATAGAGTCGTATCGACAACAGAAGCAAGCATCCTTCCTTACTAGCTGCTGCCCGCCTCCAGGGTAGTGCCGCTGCATGGGGGAGCGCGGTATGTTGTCATAGTCGAGCCCATACATCATTCCATGCTCTGCAGCGCATGCAAAGGTTTTCTGAGACGTTACGGCACCGGCGGCTGCTGTGTGGTCGCCTGCTGCAGCTGCTGCTGCCGCTGCTGCAGCTGCTTCTGCGTGTGCAGCCTTGGCTGCCGCAGCGCCTGCCGCTGCCCCTGCTGCGGCTTCCGCTGCCGCTTCTGCTGCTAACGCTGCCCTCGCGGCTGCAGATGCCAGCAGAGAATACTTCGTGCCTGGCGTGTTTCTCAGTTCTCTTCCTTCTCTCTGTCGCCCGTTCCCCTCCAGCGACTCCTTTGCGCGACTGCCGAGGATGGATACGTCTGCTGCCGCACGGCCACCGGAAGCTCCCACGCCGCTTTCTGCTGTCGGGAGATCATCTTCAGCTTCTACGTCGGCACCCGAGGAGGTCGCTGCTGCTGCAGGTTGAAGAGATGCCGCGTTGCAGCGTGTTCCTTGGATTCCTTCCTGCGCGGCCACGCCGCCTGCTGCGGCTGCAGCCGTCCCCTCTCCAGACGTAACAGTGCCGCCTCTGTCAGACGCACGGGTCCCACTACTCGTCGCATGCGCCCGCGTGACGCCAGGTGGTACCGATACACCATAGTAGCAACTATCAAAAGGAACGCTGGTGCTTTTGTTCGCCCTACTGCTACCGCTTCCACCGCTCACCGAGGTGCTGCTGCTGCTGCCGCCCACTGGCTTCCTGCTGCAGCTGTCCCCCTGGTCGCCACTGCTGCTGCTGCTCTTCCTCCTCTGGCTAGAAGACACGCAGACGCTGCTGGCGCCTGATCTGTGCGGTGCATAACATGCTGGAGCACTCGGCGAGGAAAAACTTCCGGCTGAAGCAAAACCAGCGGAAACGTCCGTCACAGTATCATCTTTCTTCCTGGTGCCGAGGACCAGACGAACAGCAGCTGCTGATGGGATTTCTGACTGCAGCGCCTTCTTCCGACACGCCTCGTAGACCTCTTGCATACGCACAGATACGGTTCTCATGGCTGCTGCAGCACCTACGCTGCCGTCTCCTTGCTGGCAGATCCCCTGTTGCTGCTGCTCTCCGCGTTGCTGTCGCAGCCGCTTCTGCTGCTGGAGCTGCGGGTATTGTTGCCGTTGCTGCTGCAGCAGTAGAGCAGCATACGCAGCAGCGGCAGGATCTCCGCTTCCACACGAAGGAAGTCCCTGAGCTTGTGGATCAGCCGCAGCAGCCCCAGCGCGGTCGGCTACCTGGGCTTCAATATCACTACAGGAGCGCACGCTGGCCAAGGAGGATGCACGCAACCGAACCGCTCCCCCTGTTGCTTCCGCTTCTGCCGCTCGCGCTTCTCGTGCTGGTGTTGCTGGCTCTCTTTTTCCCCCTAATGCGTCTCTTGCTCCTGCTGTTCCTCTTGTTGATGCCGGTCCTCTTGATGCTGGGCGTTCCCCTCCTGCTCTGCCTGCTGCCTGCATGGCTGCTGGCTGGAGCACTGTTGCCGAGCTAGCAGCGGTGCTTCGCCCGGCTGCTCCTACGCAAACTTCCTCCTTCTTCTGTCCCGCCTTGAGTCCCAGCATACGTCCAAGTGCTCGCAGCAGCACGTGCTGCTGCACCGCCAGTTCTTCATCTCCGTCCTCCGGCTTCTCCTCTCTCTCCAACTGCAGCAGCAGACGCACATCTTCCGGTTCCCAACTCCCACCTCCGCCTGCAAACTCCGCCTCTTCAGATGCTGGTGTTGGACCTGCGTCTCCGCAGCTAGTGTTGAAGTCGTTGCCACCACTCGTGCTGCTGCTGGTGTAGTGTGTTCGGCTGCTGCTGCTGCTACCGCTGCTTCCGGGCGTCCACCCGCTGCTGGCTGTGCTCTCCTGGCAGATCCCACTACTACTCAGCAGTCTGCTGCTGGAGCTAAAAGAGTCGTAGCACGTGCTGTTGCTGCTGCCGTGTCCGCCGCTTCTGCTGCTCCTTCCCTTTGGCCCAGTGGTGCTGCTCTGTCGTCTACTGCTGTTCCGCCCCTGTCGTCGCCTGCTGCTCCTGCTCCTCAGCTGCTCCTCTACGACACACAACGGAGGAAACACATGCCAGGGCTCTCCTTCCGATTCTGTAGCTGCTGCGTCCTCATCTTCCCTAATGTATTCTTGACACTCGCTCCGTCGCTGCTCGAGAATGTCCTTTTTTAAAGTCTCGTTTCCTTGCCTCCTGCCGTTCGTCATATCACACGTCAGTTCCCTCAACGTGATCCCGGCTGCTGCTGCTGTTCCGGCTTTTGGCGATGCTCCCGCCCCCGGGACTCCCGCATGTGTAACGGCAACGTGCTGAACTCCGTCCTCATTGCTGCTGCGGCGAGCAACGTGAGACGATGCTGCAGCAGCAGCAGGAGAAGCAGGTTCACCAGCAGTGGCACGAAGCGCAGACAGGGCTGCGTCACCAGGAGCGGCAGCAGCAGCAGCAGAAAAAGAAGCAGCAGCAGCAGAAGAACCAGCCTCAGCAGAAGCAGAGGACGCATCAGCAATCCTAAGGTTTTCCTTGTCTTTGCTTTTCTGGTGACCAGCAGCCGCCGTTCGCTTCTGCTTCGCCGCCAGCCGCAGCAATTGCACGCGTCCCGTCATGCCGATGAAGGAAGCTCGGCCTTTACGCAGTTGATGGAACGAGTGAAGCAAGCCTCCTCTTTGATATTCGGTGCTGCTCCACTCTTCCTCTGCATGTGGAAGAACAACGTCGTTTTCTCTGTCTCGTCCCGCCGTTGGCTCTCCTCCTTCGTCGAGTGGTGATGTCTTCCCGCGTGTCGCTGCTCCTCCTGCTTCTGGCGGCCCGTGGCCTGCTGCTGTTGCTGCCGCTCCCTGCACGTCCCCCGCTGCTTTCGCTGCTGCGCACGTCGCCACTGCGTCTGGCGCCTCCTTCGCCTGCTCTCGGTCTCCCTCTTCACCTGCTGCCTGGCTGAAGCCAGCAGCCTCGTCCCCGCGGCAGTGCTCACTGCCATTCAAACTCTGCCCTGCATTCCTGCCGCTGCTGCTGTGCACTGCAGAACTGCCCCTGGCATCCGCCGCCGCTTCCCACCGGCGCTTACCGCTCCATTTTCTCTCGCTCCTCTCAAAAACTGCGCTGTAGTCCTTCCCCTTCTCCTTTTCGCTGTTGCTGCTCTCCCAGCAGCAGCGGCCGCTGCGATCGCCGCCGCGGCTCTCGCTCTCCAACTCGTCCTCCTCCTCCTCGCTGCCGCTGCTGCTGCTCTCCGACCAGAGTGATACGTATGCTTCAGAAGGACAAGACGAGGAGGAGGAGGAGGGCGAGGAAGAAGACGAAGAAGCGACGGGCGATACGCTCCTCCTGCGTGCTGACTTCCCTAGAGTGGCGTTCTCTTCTACCACAGCAGCAGCAGCACTGCTGGAACGACCAACCCGGGCACGAGAGAAGAAACCAGAGAATAGTCTCTTAGAAGATGCCCCGTGGCCTGATGCCTCAGGTGCCGCACCTGCAGCCAAAGCTGCTGTTGCTTTTATTGCCACAGCTGCCGCCCCTACCGGGGCGCTAGCCGCTCTCGCAGGTAAACCTGTTGGTGTCGCTGCTGCTGCGCCAGCTGAAGACGTACCTGACACATCCTCGGCTGCAGGAGCATGCGGCTCTGTGTGGGCCTGACTAAATCCTTCCTTGCACGTAGGCATAGGGGGCGGGTACTGCCTTGCGCTTTCGCTTGTATATGACCGAATCCTCTGCAGCACGTGGGTCTTTACCTCCCTAAAGAAAGCAAAAGGACCTCTGGTAGCGCGTTGCTGCACTTGGTGCTGCGGTTGTTGCTGCTGCTGCTGCTGTTTTTCAGCGTGCTGCAGAAGCAGACTCCTTCTCTCGGCTATCTTCCTTCCCTCACGTTCCGCTTCTGTGAGGAGAGCCAGCGCCTCTGACGCACTCATACGTGGATGACCAGCAGCAGCAGCAGGAGCAACAGCCGAAACATCCTTAACGAATGCAGCGGACAGCTCTGGTGAAGCAGCCGCTTCCGCCTCCGCTTGGGCGGAGATACGTGCATGAACCTGCTGCCGCAGATCTTCTTTATATCGGCGCTGCATCTGTCTCACTGCCTTGTCTTCCCTGTGTCTCCACTCCCGAGCAGCAGCTACGGCTTCCTCTTCCTCCACGGTTCCTGCTGCTTCTTCTGCAGCCTCTTCGTTCTCTATGGCTGCCCGTGCTCCCGTTTCTGCCCCCAGAAAACGGCGACGGGCTCTGCGGCGGCGTGCTCGTTTTTCGTGATGAGCTCCACGAGCAGCGGCAGCACGCCTCGTCCTGGTACCTGCGCCAGCAGCCCTCACAGCAGCAGCGGCAGCGGCAAAGGAAGAAGACGGAGTAGCAGCAGCGTCAAGCTCAGAATCCACAGCAGCCGGAGAAAAGTGCCGGACAGGCGAGGACTCTGCTGCCGAAGAGGCATCTGCTTCCGTCACACCAGCGGCAGCTGTGGCTCGCGATGAAAACTTCCTAGGGCTGTCACTTTCAAGAGTTGATCTGCCGCGGCGCATAGTTGAGTCTGCTGTCCCAACAGCTGCACAAAACTCCTGATCTCCCCCGTCCTCCCGTTGCTGCTGCGGCTGCTGTTCCAACTGCTGCTCGCGTTGCCGCAACGCCCGCTGCCCATGCATCGTGCTCGCGTACGAAAAACGCCGCCCACATTCTCCACCAACTGCTGCTGCGTACTCAGCAGCAGCGTACTCAGCAGCGGCATACTCATCAGCAGCGTAGTCCTCAGCAGCAGCGTCACCGGCAGCAGCGTCACCGGAAGCAGCGTCACCGGCAGCAGCAGCCGCGTCAGTCGCAAAAGCTCCTTCCCTCGAGGCATCTACAGCCGCGGCACCATTTCTTGCAGGGGCAGGAAACAGGTAGAGATCCTGAGGCAGGCTCCTGCGTCGCCTGCGTCGAGCTACTTCTGTTTTTCCTGTGGCTACTGCTGCTGCTGCTGCTTGTTCATCGGCGTGTCGGCGTCGTCGACGGCTCATCGCCCACTGCCGCACCCCCTCTCTCGCTATCTCAAGCTTCACCGTCCCGCCGCCTTCCGGACGCTTCTCTTTCCCCAGAGCAGCATGCGCGGTGCGTCCACTGCTGCTGCGGACGGTCCTTCTGCTGTCCTGAATGGAAAGGCCGGCGCGGTTGTCGTTCTCACTGCGTTTTTCCGTCTGTTTGCTGTTCCTGTCATTCCTCGTCCTGCTGTCCATGCGAGAAACGCGAAGCTCCTGGCGCACCCTGGCCTGCAGCAGCAATGCTGTCTCATTCAGTTTCTTCATCAAACTATTAACAGTAGTGATATTGTTGCTAGCTGTACTACTCGTAGAGAGTGCGTCTCCTTCGACAAAACTCGCTGAAGCCTCAGGAGACGAGACAGAGAAGAAGCCCTGCTCTCTCAACCTTCCCGTGGGTCCGCTTACTATAGGTACCGTCACCGACGCTGCCGCTGGTCTCCTCGCTTCGATATGTACCCCTCTCAAAGGAGGAGTGGCTGCTGCAGCTGCTCTGCCTGAAGGACTCCCACTGCGACCCGCTGACCCAGCTGCTCTTTGCTCTGCAACAATCAATTCTCCTGCTTCTGTTGCTAATACTCCTGCTGCCTCCTTGTCTTGTGTGCCTGCATCTCCATACGCTGTTGCTGCTTCGGCTGCTGCTCCTCCACCGATGCGACCCGGCCGCGTTGTCGCTGCCGAGACGTGCTGCTGCAGCATGTCACGTGGCGGAGGCGGCGTCCGACACATCGCTGCAGCTGTTTCTGCCGACGAAGCTCCCTGCGGTGCCGGTCCCACCGCATGCAGACGGCGACGGTCTCCTCGGCAGCCGTGCTGCGGTGCTTCACCGGTACGGCCACAGGGCAACGATGAGGACTGCTCTTCAAATTGACTGCCATCCTTTGCTGAGTCAGCCGCAGCAGCGGCGTGAGACAAAGAACCTCCTGTAGCTTCCAGACCGCCGCGGTACAGCAGCCGCTTTCCTTCCCCAACAGCCTCGTTTAAAACAAGCGACAGTCGCTCTAATAAGCGACGCTGCCGCTGTCGTGGTTGCTGTTGCTGTGGCCCCGGCACCTGCTGTGGGTGCAAAGCAGGCTGCGGGTCCTCCCGTTGCTGCTGCTGCGGAGAGCGCTGCTGTTGCTGCCGCATGGGGGAGCGGCTTGCAAAAGAATACGAGATCAGAGTCTCTCCTGTGGTAGTGGCAGACTTCCTCGCAAATCCATCTCTCCATGTCCGCTCCGTCGAGGAAAAGGATACGTGCTTCCTCGTCGCGGTGTTGCCGCTGGTTCTCCTCTTCATCGTCTCGTTCTTTATCAGCAACTCCTGTGGTCCGCTGCGGCCGCTATTAAGCCTTGCCTTTCCGCCACTGCTTCGGCTGCTGCTGCTTCTACTGCCGCTGCTACTTCTGCTGCTGCTCCTACTTCTGCTGCTACTTCTGATGCTGCTACTACTTCTGCTGACAACCGCTCCCGCGCTGCTTCTCCTGCTCTGGAACCGACACGCGTCGGCGTGCCCTGCACGACCTGGCGCTTTCTCTCCCTCAGCTGGCGCTGCTGCTGCTGCTGCGTCCGCTGCCTCCGCACTCCGTCCTGCTGCAGCAACAGCAGAAGGTCCTGCTATAGATTCACGGGAGAAGGCAGAAGCAGCAGAAGAAAGAGACGCAGCAGCCGGAAGGCGACTCGCGACAGTCGAGTTCTGCGCAACAGCAGGTGCGAAGGGCGAACAATGCAGAGAGGACGAGGAGACCGGAGCAGGCGAAGAAGCAGCAGACAATACACGAGAAGCAGGAGGCTGAGAAGAGGGAAAGGATACAGTAGCAACAGCAGAAGAAGAAGAAGGGGAAGAATGGGCAGCAAACGAGCCGACGGGAGAGTCAGCAGGAGGCGCAGCAAGGTGCCTCTGGTCTTGGTAGAACTGAAGACCCGCAGGCGCTGCCTTGATCTCTTTTCCTTGTCGCGCGTAATCTCTCACAAGCGCGTCATCTGCCTTCGCCTGAAGTTTTGCCATTTTCTCTTGGTAGTGCGTCTGCAGTCAAAACGCATCAAAATTTGCTTCTCTTCCTTGCATCTGTGACCACGGCCGCATACATACGAACTACCCTACACACGGGTACAGTCAGACGTACTTGTATATATATATATGTATGTTTCGGGATTGTATGCACGAATCTTGACGTGGACGTGCGAAAGGTGCGGGTAGACGGTTTTGGATGAATATAATGAGAAACGTATGTGTGTACATATATATACATATATAGACATGTATACGTGTACATACATATACACGTATATACACATACATACACATATATAAATATGCAATGAAGTCCAAGCAGTAATGTGGACGGGGGACACACGTAAGCGCACGTGTTGATGTCTGCGCAGGTAGACACGTATATTTCCATACATCTATGAATCTGTACATGTGGAGACGGATATCTATATATATATATATATACATACATATATATATATATATACATATATGCATATTGACTATATATAGACATATATATATATATGCATATTGACTATATATAGACATATATACATATATATACGCATCCTGAATATATATAGACATAGACTGAGGTGTCCATATACATATACCCATATACCTATGCGCTTATTGATTATATACAGACACACTGATACAGATATGTGCGCCACTGGTCTGGCCGCCTACCTTCATGGGTAGGCCCGAACTCGTCGGCGTAAGACAGCATGTGTCAAGGATGAACTGCAGGGAACACTATACATAAATATGCGCGTATTACTTTCTATACAGATACACACCATACATTATATATATATACATAGATACACGTAAGAATACGCGTATGCGACTACGCATACACAGGCGCAGAAACACCCATACCTCTACACAAGTACGTGCACGTGTGTATACGTATGTGTGCGTCAAGACGTACACCTACATTTATATATATATATATATATATATATGTGGAGATGAATACAGGCATTCTTGCAGCAGTATACCGAGCCACGCTGCCTAAGTGCACGCTGAAGCACCTGGTGCAGCAGCAGCCCTTTCTTTGTCTTCCGGTCTCCCCACACTTGAGGCGCTTCGTATGCACAGACACACGTATATGTACAAATCTCTCTCTCTCTCTATATATATATATATATAGATGCGTATATTTATATATAGGTCGACGGACTTATAGATATACAGGAACAAACAGATATAGATGGATGTATAGATGTAGTTGTACAGGTACACACAGGTAGACAGGAACAGAGAAATGAGAGAAGACACAAAGGAAGATACAGACAGATACAGAGAGACACAGACAGACTCGTACAACAGAGAGACAGACGGATAAGAGTAGACACGATGATCGGTCGGTAGGGAGAAATAGGTAGGCGGGTACGGACATGCAGATATTTATAGATAAATAGATGGAGAGATAGACACATAGAGAGTCATAGACGTATACAAGTAGATAGATATACACAGACGGAGAGACACAGACGCAGACGCAGATGTAGACACACAGGTGAGTAGACGGGGAGACGTGGCCCTAAGTACGTAGATGCACAGATATATGTGTATATAGACAGATAGATAGGGAGGTGAATATAGAGAGACAGGTAGATACAGAAAGATATATACAGACGTATATGTAGGGAGATACAGATACACAGGTAGGCAGAGAAGTAGACGTAAATATAAATAGATAGACATATATATATATATATATATATATTCATGCGGGTACAGATAAATACAGGGACACAGTAATGTATAAGTAGGTACACAGAGATAGACACAGACACGTAGATACACATAGATAGATATACAGACGTTGACAGATATAGGTGGACAGATGTACGCAGAAATAGATATACGCATAGAGGTAGGTGGACATAGGTAGACAGATACCGCTCGAGAGATATAGGTAGGTAAAGTAGATAAATGCAGGTACACATATATAGGTAGACAAGTACAGGTGAGTGTAGGTAGACCGAGATACTGACGGGTGAATAGATATGAATCGATCGGTACTTTGATCGACAGACAGACAGACAGATCTAGACAAACGGACTGACTAATACAAATAGATAGAGAGATCGATGGAGACGGGCAGAAGAAGGTCTACGGAGATCAAAAAGCATATACGTATAGATACGTTTACACTGGTATACGCAAATAGGCAGATATAGATATGAGATGGATACAGACGGTCAGCCCGACGCCAACAGATAGATGTAGAGAGAGAGACGAACACAGGTAGATTGGTAGACAGGGAGAGGTAGCTACGGACATACACGTAGGCTATAAACAGATAGACAGCTGCGGACAGATAAATACAGATCAGCAGATAGAGAGACACAGACACAGGTACAGGAGGAGGTAGGCGGCAAGGGCAGGCGCAGCTGTACTACTCGTAGAAAACAGACGGGTAAAGTTCGGCCGCTCCTGTTGCTACAGGGAGACCCATACGGAAGAATTCGCAGCAGCAGCAGCAGCAAACCGACAAGCAGCACCGCACCCACCCACCTGCTGCGCGTAGGCGTCGAGCGGGTTATAGGCCATCTGCGGTGCAGGCGGGCGCTGGTCTGCAGCAACGCGCCGCGTCGTCCAGCCGCCTGTGCCTTCAACGACTATCTGCTGCCCTTTGTTGCCTGCTCCTGCAGCAGCTGCGTCTGCTGCTGCTGCAGCCGCCGGATCAAAAAAGCCTCCGGGAGGCGGTTCGTGTTGAAACATCTCGTACGCGTCGCCGCCGTATTCAGTGAACTTCCGCACTGCCTGACCCCACACGCGCTCATGCACACAAGGGGATATATACATATACATGCACCTGTGTACGTATATATATATATATATATATATATATGTGTAGTGGGTACAGATAGCAAGATTAGAATATACATACATCTATGTATACTATAGAGAGAGACAGAGTGATAAGCATACTACACACACATATATATGTGACAGGGATATACAGAAGAATATACATGTTCGCTACGACTCCAGGTGTAGACACACACATGTAGACGGAGAGCAAGAACGAAAGAGAGAGACTGGGAAAGGCCGATCGCTGTACGCATATATATATATATATATATACAGAGAGAGAGACACACACACACACGCACACGCATAGATGTAAGAGGGTCGATACATCTAGGTTTGTATATGAGTAGACAAATACGCAGTCCAGGCTTACACAGACACACGAACGCTTACACATGTGTAGAAGTAGAGATGAAACTTCTACGCATGCGGAGTCATGAAGTCACCAGGTGATGCAGTCCCCCATACAAAGAACTCCTTTCATCTTTCTTGGCTTGGTCTTCCCACAGAAACGCAACACACATACGCATATATGTATACATATATATACATGCGTATGTGCACACATCCAGAGGAAGATAGGACTCCTACTTTGCCAAGAATATGGCTCCTTGCATCCACCAGAACAGGCACACGCGCAACAGAGAAGAAAAAAAGTGGGCCACACAACCGTCGCATATACATCTCAGCATTAACCTTGAGGAGATCCTTGGCATACACAGATGTACACACGCATATGTATATGTGTACACATATATATATATATATATATATATATACACATATCTACTTACGTAACTACCGCC
>KL647314.1:739528-859073 GCA_000727475.1 Sarcocystis neurona | reverse complement strand
ATATATATATATATATATATACACATATCACTTCGTAATACGCCCTGCACAGAGTGATATATACATGTGCATCATGCGTATCCATATTAAAGTATACGTATGTATATATAAAGATAGCTGTGTACATATGTATCATGTATCCAGACGCGCTTAAGCGTGTACGTAATGTATATGTATACACGTAGACGCCGCGCGTAGTACAGACCTGAGACATCAGATAGGGCACACGTCGCTGTCTCAAGGACGACTTAACAGCCGCAGCAGCAGAGAAAATGCTCAAGAAAAGAGAAGAAGAAAGGAGCACGAATAAGAACAAGTAGAAAAACGAAGAAGCGTGAAAAGTACTCGAGCGGGAGCTCTGGCAATCTGTCATCGATGAGCAGCTCAGGTAGGGACTTCACTTTCCCCGAGTTAAGATATGCAGAGTCGCCGCGCATGCAAAAGTCGCGCGTCTCTTTGTCTGTGCTGCCGAGCGAGCCTCTCTTCTTGGAGAAGGTCTTCTGCAGCGGTGAGGCAGATGCTCAGCAACGGGAGTGAAGAACAAAAGTGCAAGAAACAGAAGAAGCAGTAGAGGCGGAAAAGGAAGAAGGGAAAAGAACTAACCGGCAATAGAAAGGAGTATAAGATGGGACCAGCAAAGCAGCCAAGGGAAAAAAGGAGGACGAACTGTATATACGTGGTACAGTACGAGTAAAGGGGCGCTTCTCCCTGACTGCATGCGCACGCGCGGTCACCAGCTTCTTCTTCGAGGTGACACCAGGCTGCCGCACAACAGCAGCACCGCTGCGGCATCAGCGGCTGCAACACGAGCCGCAGCGTTAAAGCGGCACCAGCAGGAGCAGCCCCACTTGCAGCAGCAGTCCTCCCAGCAGCAGTCCCCCCACCAGCAGCAGCAGTCCTCCCAGCAGCAGTCCTCCCAGCAGCAGTCCTCCCAGCAGCAGCAGTCCCACCAGCAGGAGCAACACCAGCAGCAGTAGCAACAGCAGCACCAGCAACAGCAGCAGCAGCAGCAAAAGCATCAGCCTCAGTAGCACCGGCAGCAGTTTCAGCGCAGGGCGAAGCAGCACGAGTTGTACCCATGTGGAAACAGCAGTATCACCAGCAACGACGATAGTCAGCTGTAGCAGCAGCATCTGCACAGGAGCAAAACCAGCCGCAGCAGCACTCGATGAAACGCCAGCAGCGGGGGACGCCTTGTAGGACGGACAGCAGCTGCAAGTCGAGAAAAGGCGGCTACAGGTGCACCTGCGGCGGAGCACGGCAGCAGCATCAAGGGACAGAGCAGCACCAACTCAGCCCCGAAAGCGTGTGCAGCAGCAGCACCCTCAGCAGAAGCAGAAGCATCAGCGCCACCCTCCGCAAGAGCAGACGCAGCAACACCGCCCTTCGCAGGAGCAGAAGCAGCAGCGGCAACGTCCGCCAGAGGAGGACAAGCAACAGCGAAATCGTCCCCAGGAGCAGCAAGAGCAGCAGCGTTCTCCTCCGCAGTGGCACACGCAGCAGCCGCACCGTCCCTAGTACCAGCAGCGGAATACTTACATCTTGAGCTTCTGGTGTTTTCTTCTGTTCCTCGGAGAGTTGCTGGGGTTGCGCGAGGGTCTGATAGAACTGGCAGTCTGTCTCCTGCAGCACCTCTGCGTTTTCTGCGTCATCAACGAAGCTGCTCCATCCCACGTGATTAGGCGACGGGCCTGGATTGTGTGCGTCGTCCAGATGCAGTCTGCAGCAGCAAGAGAAGCAGCAACAGCAGCAGTAGCAGGACACAGGCAGCAGCACATTCACGGAGGCAAAGCAGCGGAAACAGCAGCAGTAGAAGCAACACCAGCCACAGACGCGACACCCAAGGAGTAGCAGCAACAGCACGAGCCCAGCAGCAACGAAAAGAGGAGAAGCACGGTCAGCAGGAACAGCTGATGGAGAAGCAACAGCTGCAGCAAAGACAACTCGACTGAACCAGCAGCGGCAGCAGTGACAGCGCTCCAGCAGCAGCAGCAGAAGCAGCAGCAGCAGGAGTAGCAACGGCAGTAGCAGAGGCTACATCACCACGGAATAACTGACAGCAGCAACAGCAGCAACACACCTAGCTGGGGCAACACAACGACAGCAGCAGGACCAGGAGGAGGAGCAGGAGCGGGAGCGGCAGCAGCACCAAGGACGAAGCAGCAGCAGGAACAGCGACAGGAACAGGGGCAGCAGCAGCAGCAGCAGGACAGACAACAACACCAGAGAAGAAGCGGTTGCAGCAGCATCAGCGTCGCACCAGCAACAGGCCGGCACATCAGCTGCAGCAACACCGATGCTCGAGAATCAGCAGACGCAGCGAAGCAAAGCTTGCTGCAGTCGTCGACGCAGAAGGCAGCAGGAGCAGCAGCATCGGCAGTACAACACTTTGTGACGCACGCAAGCGCTTGTTCATATCAACCCAAGCCTATTCCTAGGCAACGCGCAAAGGCGCAATGTTCATTTACGGCTAACTGATACACGTATAAATATATCTATGTATATATATATATATACATATATATATGGAGTGGCAATATTATTACGTACTAAAGCACCCGCTGTATTCGGAATATATATATATATATATATATATATACGCACTCGTGGGGCGGACATGATGATATACATACATATATGGACAGAGAGAAATCGAGCTAGAGCAGGGTCAGCTCACAATGTGTAGGCGCACGCGCATTCACACGCGTATTTCTGTACGTGTGTACACAAGTATTAATTGCCTCGACCAGCATATGTAAATAAATACGTTACATGCATATATATATATATATATATATATATATACCAGGAGAGTGATGGCAGGAGAGACAGAGAACAGATGGACCTGTGGACAGCGTAAATTCCTCTGGTCTCTCGCGTCTCTTAAATTCACTTCCAAGCATGTAGGAACATTTTGTTTATTGCAGCAGCAAATGCATGCGCTCACCTATATTCGAGCAAATCAAGATAGAAAGTTAGACGAAAAAGCATTTCTTCGTTGTGCTCGAAGAAACACTCGAGACCCTTGCGCATGCGATGCAGTCGAATGTGCTCCAAGACGCTGTTCGCCAGATCTTCCGAAAGCAACTGACTGCAACGCAGCAACACCATCGGGACCGGCAGCAGCAGCAGTATGTGGGATAACGAACACGCACCAAGAGGTTGCAGCAGAAGGCAGCAGCGGCAGCCCCCATCCACCTGCAGCCGCAGGCATAAAACGCAGCAGCAGCAGCATGAGCAGCAGCAGGAGGCATCAATAGTGAGCAGCAGGAACAGCAGCAAGCGGCCACAGCAACAAGCGGAAGCGTCAGCAGCAGCGAGAGGCAGTAGCGTCAGCAGCAGAGAGAGGCAGCAGCATCAGCAGCAGCACGAACAGCAGCACGTGGCAGAAGTGGCAGCGCCAGCAAGCGGCAGCAGCGCCAGCAAGCGGCAGCAGCAGCAGCAAGCGGCAGCAGCAGCAGCAAGCGGCAGCAGCAGCAGCAGCAAGCGGCAGCAGCAGCAGCAAGCGGCAGCAGCAGCAACAAGCGGCAGCAGCAGGCGGCAGCAGCAGGCGGCAGCAGCAGCAACAAGCGGCAGCAGCAGGCGGCAGCAGCAGCAGCAAGCGGTATCAGCTGCAAGCGGTAGCAGCGGAAAAAGAAGAAGAAAATGTTTCCCGCTTTCTGAAAGGAGCAAAATGTGAAAAAACACTTTCCATATCCCTAGTTCAGAAGCGAAAAGAAGGAGAAAGTAGTAATTAGTTCTATACCATTTCTTGTCATGTATCGGCGGGGCGAGGAGCACATCGGTGTCAATAGGATCCGCGGGCTCCATGAGCAGCGGCCGCCACTTCCACTCGTCTTCAAGATCGAAGGTGATGCATGCAGGGTGATGATTCTGTAAATTTCCCCATAGCTGGAAATTGTTAAAAACCACTTCGATGCTCGAGTAGGGAACAAAGGCCAGAGTCTTCTGAGGGTCGAGGAGTTCCTGCAGGTCGCCGTCGTCGCATGTTGAAAAGAAAGAGCAGCACAAACATGCGAAAGAGGAACGGCTTAACGGCCGGTAGGGGGGAAGGGGGTTGGTGGGGTTTTGAGTAGAAGGCGGAGGAAGGAGGCCACAAAACAGCAGCTGACGAGGACAGGGAAAGGGAGCGAAGAGGGGAAATCGAATGAAGAACGTAGAAAAGATACGGGGAACGAAGGGATGAAGAAGGGGCTGAATTTCAAGGAAATAACGAAGGAGAGAAGCGGAACGCGAGTGTCGTGAAGCCGGTAAGAATCCTAAGAGGACAAAAAAATGGGAGAACAGGAACAGGAAAAAGGAGGAAGAAGAGGCGGAAAAGAGAGAAGGGAAAGCCCAAGAAAAGAAGCGAGGACGGAGGAAACGCAAAAGAAGAAGAAATTGACCGTGAAGACGAAGGGAAGAGAACAAAGAACGAGAAGAAGGAAGGGGGGAAGGCGACAAAAGGGAGAAGAAACGAGAGACGGAAGAAAGACGCAGAAAGCGACCGTGCCCAGGAGGTCGGAAGGGACGAAGAATACAAAAAAGTAGAGGAGGATGAAGACGCAGAAGAAGGAAACGACCCCGAAGACAGCACGCTGAAGTTGACAAGGAGGGAAAGCAAGACGAAGAAGACGGGAAGCGTGAGATATACGGATAAAGAGAAAAAGTGCGTGAAGAATACGAGGGGAGGGGGCGGGGGACAAATAGGAGTTGGTCCATAGCAGGAGAGTTAGACACAGGAAAGAGAAGGACGACCCTGCGGTGCCGCGGAGAAAAGGAGGGGAAGCGCGCAGAAAGGAGAAGACGACGAAAGTAAGGAGGAGAAGACGGAGACGGGTGGAAAGGAAGAGAAATTCGAAAATCGGCATTTCCACCGATGCAACGGGTACTCCAACTGCTGCTTCTTGTGCTGCTTCCGTTTGGTCGAGAAGAAACGCGACCACGAAATTCCTACCTGCTGCAAGTGACCTGCTCGCATGTTAAACGGGGAAACAGAAACGTTTCTATTCGTGTGCGTGATATTGAAAATACAGATAAGAAAATGAACCTCGCAGGGGGTGCTATCACCACTAGGCAACCGCACTCACAAACAGTCAAAAATATATACATATATATAGAGAGAGAGAGAGGAAGATAGATCAATAGATAGATAAACAGAGAGATAAGTATACACAGATAGATGCAGATATAGATAGATGTAGCTAGACATAGGTAGATACCGGTAGATATACGTAGATATAGCTAGATATAGATACACATAGATAGACGAGTCGATAGATAGACAGACAGATGGATGTTGGTAAACAGGTAAATAGATTTAGATAGATATTGGTATATATAGATGGATAGAGATGTGTAGATAGATAGACACGAGCATGGTGAGGGAGAGTGAGACAGTGCGAAACGAACTCGGATATACAGAGAGGAAGTGTGAAAGAGAAAAACGTAAAAAAGATGGCAGGTGCCACTTCTCTTGCACAGCTAGACGGGACAAATGACCAAAATTGCATGCCCATCTCCCTCCTTTTAGACGTATGCGTCACAGCCGTCACTGTTAGAAAAAGCTTTGTCTTCTCCTCTTGCCAAATTCTTCAAGACATTCCCAACGTGCACCCGTGTCGCTGCTATTCGTGGAGAAACAATCCCCCCACATATACATATGTATATATATATATGTGCGTATATCCTTATACGGTGTATATACACCCCCCTATTTTTTCACGAAGCCATCACTACAAATACGCATCAACGTACACATGTGTGCAGCTAATGACAGGGAGGGTCTTCGAGGAATAAGGAAAGGAGAAGTTACACAGAGCGAGTTGCTGCTGCTCCTCCTCCTCTTCCTTTCTTACTTTTTGAGGAGTAATGGGGAGGAAGTCGATCTGAGACTGCAAAATTTTCTTCATTCTCTCTTTGTCCACCCGCTGCCCCACAGCGCGTGTCCGTCCAGCGGCCGCTGCTGCCGCCGCTACCTCCTCGTCGTGTTGCTCCTCCGCATCTTCCTGCTGCAGCACCGCCGCCGGATCTACACCTTCGTCTGCGACGACGTCGTCCCCGTACAAATCAACGTCGGGCACAGCGATGGCCGCAGCTGCCATTTCTGCCGCCTGCGTTGCCAACTGCGCCTGTTGCTGGAGCCCGACAAAAGACGTCGCGCAGCAAAAAAACATATGAACGCCTGCGCCACAGCAGTTTGCCAGTGAATACGTAAACACAAACGCGTGTATCTATCTATCAATCTACCTATCTATCTACCTATCTTTCTATCTGTCTATCTACCTACACACGTATGTGGACATGCGTTCACGAACATTGTTTATTAGCAGGTAAACTGTTCCAAGCTAAGGTATACTCTTGTGTACATTTTTGTTGCATGTATATGTGTACACGTATGTAAATGCTGTATACATTTACATACACAACAGAGAGACAGAAACCCATATACTACACACACATATACACATATATATATATGTATACAATGGCGGGAACACGCACAGATATGTGGAAGTATTTGGTGCGTGGGAGGACGAGCAAAGAACTACTCATTCGAGAGTACCGGTGAAACGTCCTGCTACTCGCAGCATCATATGCGTAAGCATAGAAAGATAAAGAGGCAAAACATTCCATCTCCTTCTCTTTGTCTCTCTCTCTCTTTCTCGCCATGGTGTACACACACACGTATATATCATATATATATATTTTCTATCGTTCCAGCGTATCTGGGGCGGGACGCGAGTTCAACATAGATAGAGAAACCTGTCTCCTTACGTGAGTTCATATATGTATATATACATATATGTATATAATTATATGGGAGTAAGTCTCTCACTGATTGGTGGAATAACCTTATATGTGAAATATATATATATATATATGTACGTACATCTACGTAGGCATGGCATTTTCAAGAAGACGGGTGTAGCCACACTTATAAGATCCGTAGCTTTTCCCCTTTTCTTCGATAGGCCTACACGTCTCTACATAATTATGTTGTTATGTGCCTGGCGCTCCACTATGAGGAGTGGCTCTGCTGCAGCAGCAACGCTAACCAGCCCGCTCAGGGCTATGCATAGCTACGAACGTTGCCTTCCATATTTGTACACAAACACACACCTACGCACTTCAGAATCTATATAAATATACTTGTTAGTTAGTCTTCCCACTCAACCATATACACAGGCGTCCGCAGGGTCCCTCCGGCGTCTAGCCACTGCTTCTGTTTTCTTGCTGCGTTCAGCCGACGCATGCGCAGCAGGCAACAGGACAGCCTATTCCCCACGTACAAACACCCGTACGCCTCTCGCTCTCTCCCACTGTATGCACACACACACATTCCTCCTGCAAGAAAGACGTCACACACATACATACATATATATATATATATATATATATATATATATATATTATGTATATGTACACCCGCACAGTTGTATGCAGAGCGCCGCATCGCCCGAACGTACGAGTGCAGAAGCACATTCGAGAAAAACACCTGCCTGCACGCTTTTTTTCAGCCGCTAGGAGAGGCGTGTCACTTCTCCGAAGACTTACCACTACCCAGCTGTACCACTGCTGCAAGACAACGCCCTCCCAGTATTGCGCCTCTTCCTCAAGCATCGCCTGCTGCTTCATTTGAACGCTCTTCGGAGGCCCTTGCGGCGGAAAGCCCCACCTGGCGCCACACGCGTCCACACAGAAAACAAGGCCCCGTCCAGGGTCGTTCCTTTTTTCTCCACGTCTATTAATATCCGCGACATGTTCTTTTCGGCACGCTGTGTCTTCCGCGCTCTCTCTTTCTCCCGTTCTTCTCTCCAAATTCGTACACTCACACACAAACACGGACGTCCAGGAGCGGCGCACACAAGCGTGTGGAAGGCAGAACAAGACGAAAAGACGAAACAAAAACAACATACCGACTGTTTCTCACAGGGGTCTACGTCCGCATGCCCGCTGGGCCGAGGAAGCGCGAACAACCTTCCCTTCTCACGAAAGTGTCACCGGTCCTTACTTTCGCACAGACACACTGCGCGACGCGTCAACAGACAACCAGGTTGAACAGCAGCAGGCCAGACGGATGGGAGGACACGGACAGTTGAGAGAACGAGAGAGGCACGAAAAATGTCAGTACGTTTTATGTGTCCCATGGCGTCTATTCATATATACGGGGATGTAGTACGGAAAGAGACACAAAGACACAGGCACACACACACACACATGTATTCGCGCAGAGAACGGTGTTTGCGTGCGCACACGCATGACTAATAATATACATATATGTAGCTATGCATAGACACATGTTAAGATACACGTATGAATGTGTATGTTTCATGTATCGATACATACACAAAGAGAGACACAGATACACGTAGAGAGATACAGGGGGACAGGAGGCCGGCTAGCTAGCGGACGATGCAACCTCTATTATACGAGAAGAGAGAATCGAACAGACGCACAGGTGCACTATTGTCAGGGAGAGGATCACAGATGCTTGTGAAGCAAGGCGCGGCTTCAGCATGCAGAAGCTATCCAACTTTCCTCGTCTAACTCTCTCAACCCCAGTTTCTTCTCACGCACTACACACAGACAGAGAAAGGCCGTCCCCTCCTTTGCCTCGTGCTTCCGCGTCGGCTGCTTTATTTTATATACGCCACATGCAGACACACACGACTATTTCAGTGTATCCATAAATATATATATATATAGGGACAGACCAAGAGAGGAGGACACGGAGGTACACGTATGCATATACATATATATATAGATATAGATAGATAGATATAGATATAGATATATGTATATACATACGCGCGGGTCTCCACACACACCTTCCTATATACTACTTCCTCGGACATATCAACATATATACACATGTATATACGTTTACGCTTGAGTGTAGGCGACAGGCTGTGTGCGAATTGGAGAAGAAGAATGAAAAGAAGTAAGAAAATAAAGAAGGGAAGTGGAAAAGAAGAAGAGGAAGTGTAGTCCCCTCACCGGTACGGAAGGTTGTATCTTTTCTTCGTAGTGACCTCCCACAACATCACCCACCCACCAGCGTGGCGGGTCATCACCCAGACATGCTCGTCTTTGCCAGCGTTGATCGTCCCTGGAGGAGAAGGTAAGCGGGGGGCAGGGAAACGAAAAACTTGTGAAGCGTCTTCTCTGTGCCAAGACAGCGGCGTTGTGCCCGCAAGGAGAGAAGAAGAAAGGCCGAGGGAATGCAGATAATATCGCGAACAGAAGCAGACAAGGAATGGAGTCAAATGAGACTGCCTGCGTTCTCTCGGACACTGCGGCGGGGCCACCGCGGGGCGACTGCAGCGGCCCCCGAATGTGGGGTGTACATACACCCCATCACGCACCCCCTCCTCGAGCATCCAGACACGGGAAAATGATAGGCGAGCACCACAGGCACGTTCACAGCCTCACCCAGACAGAGACAGACAGTAATTCAGAGAGACGACGAGCCTTTCATGAAAGAGGATAAGAAGAAAAAAAGTGTCGACGTGCCTTCGCAGACGTCAAGACGCGGAGGGAGAGAAGACGAAGAATTTCAAGGAGAACAAGAAGAGAAAACAGCCCCGCAGACTTCAGGGCGGCAGACAGAGAGGAAGAGAGAGGGAAGGAAAAGAAAAGAAGAGGAGGATTTCAAGAAGGAGAATCAGAAGGGGGAAAAGTGTCTACATGCCTTCATCGACGCGCAGAGACAGAAGGAGAAAAAGAGGATTTATAGAGAGACAAGAAGAGTAGAAAGAGACAAAACGACTGTCGACGTGCCACTGCAGACGTAGGCGCCCTCTGAGACCAGAAGGACGGGAGAAACAGCAAAAGAAAGAGTGACACAGAAAAAGGACTTCAAGAAGAAGAATCAGACGAAGGGAAAAGGGTCGACGTGTCTTTACAGACTGACACAGAAGAAGAAAAGAAGAATATCAAGCGAGAGAAGAGAGAGAATAAAAACGGTCGACATTCCCTTGCAGACGCAGGGGGAGAAGGGGTAGAAACGAAGAATTTCAAGAAAGAGAAGAAAAGAAGACCTGTCGACGTTCCTTTGCAGACGCAGGGAGAGAAGAGGTAGAAACGAAGAATTTCAAGTAAGAGAAGAAAACAAGAACTGTCGACGTGCCTTTGCAGACGTAGGCATCGTAGTCGAGGCCGAGAAGACAAGAGCAGAGCAGCAGGGCGTGGTCGTTAACGCCGCCCTTTCGTCGAACGAGCATCATTGCAGGGCTGTGCCACGTAGTGATGCGGCCATCTCGAAGCTGCTGGGGAGGCGAGAGAAATGAAAGGTTCTGAATCCAGTGGAGCAGCTCTCCTTCGGCGGAGATTTGCGCAGGGACCGCGACGGGCGTGAGGAAGCTCGGGAGCGGAAAGAGGCCGCCGCCACCGCTCTGGTGGTACTCTGCGACCGCGAGAAAGCGGCGGTCCGTCAGCGCCGCCGGGAACCACTCCTTGTACATGCGCTGCCATCGCGCAAAGTCCCCTTGCCATTTCTGCTGGACCTGCTTCCAGACGTCCGCGGCGCTGCGCGTCTGCGGCGGGTCCGGCATTTCCACGTCGCCCGGCATGGGAGGGATAAAAAACATTTCGAACCAAAGAGTGCTCTTCCCCTCGCTCGAGGACGGAGGCAGCGTCGACCCTTTCAACTCTGGGAGAATGGGGGCAGCGAACCAGACAAGAAGCCGCGCCGGCAAAAACAGAACTTCCTGTCTCTTTATTGTCTGTTTATACGCATGTGCGGTCACGGCGTCATATCTGTGTCTACGCAGCGACACGGGTGACTATGTATTGACGCGGTAACATACTTCTTGTGTATCTCCCTACACGTGTATATTACGGAGCTCGTCTTGGGACGACATGCATACCGTTACTACGTAGGGAAGTCCGATTCCCGCGATAGTGCTACAGGGGACGTGAAGACACTGACGGAAGGGTCCAGGGGAAAAAGGCAGTGGAAAAGAGCGAGGGAGAGAGAAGGAGAAAAAGGGAGAGAGAGGCAGCCTGAGAGAGCGGGAAAAATGGGGAATCGAAAGAAGGAAAGCGAAAGAAAGAAAAGAGAACGAAAGTCGGTCGGCTGAGGTGTACATACACCTACACACATATACGGATGTAGAAGGATGAATGAAAGATTACGCATTTGCACACATACACATGTGTGGGGGTGCGAAACGACTTTGGCGCGTGCGCGACGACGACGCCTCCGGTGGTGCCTTGAAACTTCTACATAGAAAGGGGGCCGACAAAGGGAGAACAGGCACAGGAGAAGTACACAGGAAGGCGGGGGATGGACGCACGTACGTATATACATACATATACGTTTGTAAACATACGCAGATGTACGCGTGTCCGCATATATATATGTATGTGTACGTATACAGACGGTTACAACGTCTAAGCGCACACAAAACAAAGGCACACACACACGTAGACACATACGAACAGACGTGTAGACATACACACATATGGACGTCCTTATGTAAAAAATTATATCCCTACATACACGTACACCAATGCTTGAAGGAGACAGAGGTGTAAGACGACTGTGTGGAGCGAGCACGTCCGGGACGGGGCAGCGTTAGCGCCTACGAATAAACAACTGGAGCACAGAAGAGTGACACCGGGCTAACAGAAACAGAGAGAATAATATAGTTACTTCGGTAATACGTGTCCTAGCCATATATACTGACGCACGCACAGAAATGTGCACGGAGACAGAGAGCGTGGGCGATAAAGAGGAACACAGAAAAGTGTAACGTTTGTATATGCAGCGGGTGACACAGCAAGAGATAGACGGGAAGAAACTGGTGTGTACAGAGAAACGTGTAAATAGGTTGACACGCAGACACAGACAGACGAGGATAGGCAGAACGCGAGTTTCTAAGCCAGAGAGACGCATCGGGGGTCGTCTGTGCCTTGAGCCTGTACAGACGGCCAGCGAGAGAGACGCTACCTACATGCTTACCCCTCGTACACATATGCACACATACGTACAGATAGATAGACAAAAAGAAAGGGAGGAGGAGAAATGGACAGAAAGGGAGAGAAGGGGAAGAAGAGGAAGAGCAAAAGGGAAACCCTATCCACATGTAAGTAATGTAGTATCCTTACAGAGAGGCAGAGCGAGAGAGACACTACATACATGTAAAGAATAAGAGAAACAGTTATGATGAGACGGACATATGTATGCGTGCGGATATATACGGAGGTAAGGTGTCCACACGGGTTACAGAGAGGCACGAATGTGGAGAAAATTACAACATTGAACAAGCGCTGATACCAAGGATTTTCCGTAGGACGAGAGTTTCGTAGGTCCACTCGTATGGCACTGTCGCCCGCCTCGTTTCCTCCTCCATCACCGGGGCCCGGTGGCCCTCTCCGTCTTCGCTTTCTTCGTCTTCATCCTCTCCTTCTTCTCTATCCAACCTCTTCGTC
Source organism: Sarcocystis neurona (assembly GCA_000727475.1). Lineage (NCBI taxonomy): Eukaryota > Apicomplexa > Conoidasida > Eucoccidiorida > Sarcocystidae > Sarcocystis > Sarcocystis neurona. The sequence goes on along the minus strand of KL647314.1, from coordinate 846,656 downwards.
GCAAATTCTGCCGGCCTTCCATCCGGGAGCCGTGGCTTATCGTCCTCTGCACCCATCCCCTGCAGCGTGTATGCAAAACATATATATACATATATATATATATATATATATATGTACATACGCAAAGAATATATACTAAATATATATATATATACATATATACATGTAGACGCAAAGAATGTATCCTCGCATATATGTATATATATATATATGTGTATATGAGGAAAATCTACTCACACATACATTTATATAGGTACAAGGAAAATAGACTCGTTTTTACGTGTATGTATATACATATAGGAATTCACAAAAAGAGAAGGCGACTAGGAGGCAGAGAGACACAGGATCATACGTACAGACACACACGTGTATGTCCACCAGTACCTATATGCAGGTGCACCTAACTTCCAGCAGTACCGAATCAAATGACGACCACATGGATATACAGATATTTGTAGTCAGACACAGATATATGAGGAACACGTATTTACAGAGAGATATAAAGAGAGAGGAGGAGGAGAGAGAAAGAGAAAAAGAGGGAGAATAACAAGAGAAAGAAGTGCATGCGCGTAGGTGTCGTCGTGGGGGGTCGCCCAAACGCAGACGCGTGTCGCCGTACGTAGGGGGTTATGCTTTGAAGGGGATCTGTCTTCCGCGAGATCTGCGCTTTCTATACCTACACGCGTATATACAGGTATAGACACACAGATATATATATATATATATATGTATACGTGTATACACGCGGACTAATGCCTATGTGGTATTATTTTTCCATGTAAGTATATATATATATAGATATATATATATACGCATGTGTAGACACATAAACACATACATAGATATATATATACATATTTTTAAAGAGAGAGACGTAGATATATATGTGTATACACGCCTGTTAATGCCTGTCTGGTCTCTTGTACACACAATTATATGTATACATATGTGTACACGTTGACAGGTAGACAGACAGGTATTCACCTGTACGTATACGTCGCCGAACGCTTGTCTGGTCATGGTATATACATGCAAACGTGGACAACGAGATACACAAATAGGTATCTGCACGCGGACGAGAGCCCGTCCAGTCTCGCGTTTCCGTATATCCTTCTCTATACACAGGGTCGTACGTACGCGCATAAAGATCAGCACTGGCTTTCTTATGCTTCGACACACATACACACACACACACACAAACGTACAAACATTTGTAGGCGTATATGTGTGTACTTATGTTTGTGTGCCTGTGTGCGTGCGAGGCATTCATGCCCTCGCCTCCTGCATACACACCTACACACACCCACACCAAAGTATGTAAACACACATATGTATACATGTAAGTAGTAGCCATGTGGAAGCGCATATACCCATATATATATATATATATATATTTCATTTTGCATATATCTGCGTATATATGTGTGTGTGGGTGGGTGCTTCTGTTTGTTTTGTCGCGCGTGCAATGGAGTAAAAAGAAGACGTGCACGCGCGCATCCGTCGAAGTATTTCCCCCTCTTCAGCAGTCCTCTCCTGTCTGAGCATCCGGGGGTCTTCCTGAGACGCCTCTTTTCTCTCTCTCTTTTCGTTTCTCCTTCCGTCTTCTGCAATGCCTACGAACATCCTACAGACGCCTACCTTAAAGTCGTACTTACGCGTATACTCTGAAGTGTATATTACATATATGGACACGTAAATTATATATATACACATATACACAGGTATATTATTTGAATACACATACACGTATGTTATATGTACATGCATATTATATACATACAAATACACACGTAGCTTAAATAGTGTATATGCACCGTATGTATTATATAGGGCGTACACAGTCCATAACGTTTCTACGTATATTTTAACAACAGATACGTATGTGTGAAAGTGAGTAGTACCAGTGCACACACACACACACACACACATACGTACGCTATTCTTCCGAGAGCACTCTTGACGAGGAACTTCTTTTTTCTCGTGATCTCGTCGTTCATTTCTTCTCACAACGAAAGTGGCCGCACTCGCACCCGTCTTCTAAATCTACGCATACATGCTCGGGCATTTCAGAGTGCCACACGCAGGTGACGAAATATAGACCTACACATATATAGAGCAGCAGAGAGGAAGAGAGAGGAAGATAGAGAATGATAGATACAGATGGAACTAGCGATGTAGAAACACATAACAACTACACTATTCTGTACACATGTACAAAGGAGCAGGCAGGTACACACGTTAAACATATCCAAGACAAGCAATAATGTGCGCGCGTATAAATATATATATACATGTACGCTTTTATAAATACATTTATATATATATATATATACGTAGGCGTGTACACGATACACACAAATCTGGGTTTGTGTGTGTGTGTGTGTGTGAATAGAAAGTGCACAGACATGTAGGCACATGTGCAGGTGTAACTGCGGAAATATGCGGCGAAGTAGTTTTTGGTGGCGTATTTGGGTGAAAGAAAGATCTACGCACTTATGTAAAACATCGATAAGGCGCACGTTTGACATGTTCATATTTCTCAAAAGCGAATGCAGCAATTTAACATGTAGACGCAGGACGATGCGCCTGGTAGTTTGGTGTGTGTCAGCCCAGACCGGGAAGGCGGCGTTAACGAGCAAAACAGGAGAGAAAGGCGGAATGAGAATGTGGACGAGAAGCAGAAGGAAAAGTAGTAGAAAAGAAGAAGATTAAGAAGAAGAAACCGAAGAAAAGCGGTCTCTGTTTGTTTCCTCTCTCTCCGTATTTCGGTCGTTATCGGTCTCTGTACAGACGGGGACGCGTACACACCTCAGCAAGACAGCGAGTCTCGTACTGAGCTTCTTTCCACAACGCGTTAAGATACACTTCGTTGCCGCCCAGGAAGTCTGCGGTTGTTTCTCCCGCGTCCCAGACTTCAAATACGACCGGCCCCTTTGTATAGAGATCCAGCGGAAGCGCAGTCTGCACCCAGCAGCAGCAGCAACAGCAGCAGCAGCAACAGCAGTAGCACGCAGAGGCCCACGAAAAACAGCAAGCAGCACGGCAGACGCACAGCAGTGGCTTGATGTCTGACGCGCTGTAGCATCCGGACGTGCAGAGAGCGTCACGCGGTAGAGGAGGAATACAGTAAGGGAAGAAAGGACAGAATGAGGAAGGCAAAAATACAAGAGCTAGCAATACCAAGGCATAACGCGGAAGGATCACCTGCTGCGCCAGGGCCTTGCGGAAATACCAGCAGCGCAGCAACACTTCCAAGCAACAAGGCTTCTGGCACGTCTACGTAAGCGGAACCAAGTATGTGTTGGACAGCAGCAGCTGTCTTCGCAGTAGTCACAACAGCAGCAGCAGCAGCGAAGAAACGGGCAGCCGCAGGCAGACAAGCCGCCCCAGCAGCAGCAGCGGCGATGCAGCGGGCATCACGCAGGCAGGTCGCAACGGCAGCAGCAGAGAAGAAACGAGCAGTACGCAGGCAGGCCGCAGCAGCAGCAGCCTGCAGTTCCTGCACGGCCTCACCGTGAGAAGCAGCAGAAGCGCCGCCGTCACGACCGAGCAGCGGCTCCTCACAGCGGGAGCCGCAACGAAGCGGCAGCACCACACCAGCAACGCATTTTTTTCGACAACAGCAGCATTCAGCAAACAAGCGTTCTTCATCAGCCCAAGCAGCAGCAGCAGCAACAGCGCACACGACTCTATTATTGAGGAAATCCACATACGTCTTGCACGTATTCTGTGTGGAACAACGCAGAAGCAGCAGTGGAGAGAGAAGTAACAGAGAGAGAGGCCGGAGGCGAGGTCTGAGACGGCGGCAGGTGGTGGGTCGCTAAAGGTGGCAAGGCGGTGCAAGACGGGAAGCGCCGCTGCGGTCCTGGAGCCGCCGGAACAAAACGGAGAAGCCCGCTAAGTGCAGCCGTATACGCGTGTTTACTTACTTTTCGATAGATACGGCTGGTTCGCTCCCGAGGATCTAGCAGGCGGACTGGGAAGTAGAAGTTTTGATTAAACACAGGCCGCAGGGTTTTCTCTCGCTTGTTGCTGGTGTTGACCATCGCATCCCACTTTATCTGAGAAAGAAGCACGACGACAGCAACAGCAGCAGCAAACGTCGTGCGCACGCGCCAGCAGCCACATACACACGTGCACGTCCCTAGCGCCCCACAACGTCTTAAAGTACCCGGTACCTGTACGGAAACCCGCGCACCCACACACGTAGGCCAGTGTGAAGCATCTTGTCCTGCGTGCAAAAATCGAGCAGCTACTTCCGTCGACACGCGAACAGACGCGGCTGCGTTGCGAACGCAGGCACAGGAGCGCAGCAAATGTGAGCCTGGACAAAAGTTATCCGTATCGACGTCCAGATGAGAATGCCAGAACCGCAAGCGACCCAAAGGATGCCTACGTTCGAGGTAGAGAGTAGCTGTTGTATGTGGAACACCGGACTCTGGGCCTGGCGTTGCCTCACGCACGCCTCTCCTGCTGTCATAATGAAAACGTCCTGCACTGGCCTCGACGAGACCACACTGCCCCCGCTCAACTGGTAAGCCCTACAGCGGTACATCCTACGTGTGTACAGCACCTACACATAAATACACGTGTGAACTAAAACTTCAGGTGTATGGGTGTATACAGAGAAATCACAGGTGCATGTCTGGACGACACAGATATATACGCGTGTGTCTATACCTGTGCATGTATAGGTAGCAATGGACACATGGAGACACACACCCGTATAGATACTTAGAATATTTGTGTGCGTGCCTCCAAGCCCGTAAGAAGGCGACCTACATATACATACACGTGCACACAGGAGGAGAGCCAGAACGTTCAAAGCGTCTACAACGCGGGCAAGTGCGTGGCGCATGTGTTGACGGAAGTACGAAACATCGGGACGGCGATGACAAATATACTCCGGCAACATTCCCAGCTTCAGAAAGAGTGCGGAAATCAGTACACGGCAACGTGTGGAGGATCCTTAGGTGTTTCGTCTATAACGTGGAGGTAAGAGAGACACAGCAAACGACGACGTACATCATTCTTCTGGTGCACGCACACACCCGTACGTGGGAGTGTATCGACGGACGTCCACATATATGTTTTTTAATGGATATACACAAATATTTGTAGGGCAGCGGACACGTAGGCTTAGATACATACAAGCGCGTGAGCATATGGATTATACGTGCGCACAGACAGACACGCATATGCTCCTATCAATCGGCGGCGAAGACGTACTGGCGGCACGCAACTGTCCGCACGCGCAGGCGCCGACTTCGAAGAATACAGGTGGTCTCGTTAAAGGTCCATCCGTCAAAATACGAAGTACCGACGACTGCCTCCCCCAGCCAAAGATATATACTATACATATACATACACAGATGTATATATATAATGACTGTGCCGCCTGGGATGTGATCAGAGCAAATGTATCTGTGTTTGTGTCTGTGTGTGTCTGCACACAAACGAACGAAGCAGGTGATAGACACACATATACGCCTGACGCCGCACCCAGACGCCGGCAGATGTCCACCTCCTCTGCACACTTCGTGCGCCGGTCTGCTGCCCGTGCGCCTGTGCGACCACCTCTCCGTGAGTCACAAATGTAGAATCATGGCCCGGAGACTTACAAATACTTATCCGTATACTTATATATATATATGACGATATGCGTAGGTGCTTAGAAAAGTGCAGTTGTATGTACAGAGATGCAAACATGTGGGAAGATTTGTCAGTAGAAGAATACCCTAATCAGCAGACTTCGTGTGTGTCGCCAGGCACATACACACAAAGCTTCAGTACGTATTTTCAGCGGCAGAGTCCTCCACTACAATGTACATATATGTATATACAAATGTATATACAAACGTGTATCTGAAGGTATATAGCAGTGCACACATAAATATATATATATATGCTCATACAGATGTGAACACATCGGAGTATTCTGTAAAGGGCAGCAGCACAGAGGCAGCACTCTTCGTATATAGTACGTTCTGCGCGGGTACGCCTCCGGCGATAAGTAGTAGACACATACACTCGGCGTGCAGGTCCCGCAGTCGCATGGGACTGCAGCAGCACGAGAAGTTTTGCCCGTTGCATCCGAGCGTTTTCCCCGTCTTTCTGAAAGAAGACAGACAGCGGACGCAACACCTGGAAGTGGTGTCGCTTACCTGCCACACAGTTGCGGAGAAGCGCGCTGTCAATCGCAGGGGGCTGCCTACTCCTTACCTTCACAATCGGGTCTGAAGTGTAGGCGTCCGTGTTGGCAGCAGGCAAGTTCTCGCACTTGAAGAGTCTGCGAGGGAAAAGAACACCTCCCTGTTGACACAGAAAGACTGAGCAGCGACGTCTCCAAGTCGCGGGGTATTACGCAGAAGGACGAGAAAGGCGGGAGCAGCGCCGCCCCCCAAGAAAGCGGGAAGGAGACGAAACATCTGCGCAGCCAAAGAGAGAGGAGAGAAGTGGATGAAGAAGAAGAGGAAGAAGAAGAACGGCGAAAGGACACAGAAGTCCTTTTACTCATCGACTACAAGAAAGGAAACGAATCATCAGTAGAGTCACCGCAGGAAAACCATGCGTCTGTTTTGGGGTGAGAAGACGGAAGACAAAACGAACAAAGAGCGCGCCCCGGCAGAAAGCGAAACCGACGCACCAGTTCCTGGTCAGAAGACGAGGGATGCAAAAGACGAATAGGAAGACGAAGAAGAAGACGAACAGACGCAGACAAAAAAGGGAAGGAACAATGCTTTGGCAGGAGACAAAAAAGAATCGCAGGTAGCCGCTTTGTCAATCAGCAGCAGCCACTACCTGCGGCAGCAGCTTCGGCTCTCAGCAGGAGCCGCTGCAGCCCCTACCAGAAGTACAATCACAGCTATCAAGAGACGACGGTCGGAAGCTTCGCGTCTATTTATATATATATATATTCATATATAAATACACGCCCATACACATACGTCTGTATTTATAAACTCTCCCATGCATGAATATATACATATATATAGTGAAGGACGTTAATGTAGATGAACTGGAGTAGATGCAGATAGGTGGGAGTAATAGGATAGAGACAAGTGTGGATCCAGCGATATGTGCAATGTCAGCGAAGTAGAGAAAAGGTTTTTTCCTGCGACGGTTACGGTTCCTGTACGCTGCTGTTGACCAGAGCAGCGTCTGGCATACGCGTCTACTTGTACAGGCAGCTACGTGCACCAACGCGGGCACAGAGCGACGAAGATGGAGAGAATCACGTGCACACCCAAAAGGAGAAGGACAGAAAAAGTTACGCAGAAGAAGGATTCGATAAATATGCTTTCTTCACTCCAAAAACTGCAGAGGAAGCACTTGCACACACGTGCGTCTCTACACCAGTGGTCGTGTGTACGTAAGCACACAGATGGACACACAGAAAGACAGACACAGATATGCAGATCGAAGAACGGACACACGTGGGTGAAGGAAAGGCGAGAGACAGAAAGGGGAAGCGAAGAACGTCCGCGGGAGTGGAGAAGAACGAGAAAGGAAGAGAGAGCAAAGGAACCCGACGGGAAGTCAGCAGAGGACTGCTGTTGCCCTTACCTAATAACCAGATACTGCTCCTTGAGATTGAGCTGCGTGACCAGAGCGGCGCCAGCGAGAGGCTGGGCTGGTCGGTGCGGCAGCTCTTCATATTCTTGGACGCCGACGGAGCGCACAAAGCAGCGAATGTTTCCTACGAGCTCACCCTGCCTGAACCGCGTGGGATCCCGTGTGAGTTTCTTCACGATGCCTCTGCAAAGAAGACGACCGAACCGACGAAGACAGCAAGCGGAAGCAGGAAATGACCACACACGTAACACGAGAAAAGAACGGCGAAAAGTGCTCCTGTACACCACGTTCCTCCGCAAAAGTACGCGCACAAAGAGAAGAGCTTCCTTTATTACACCCCGGCGCGCGGTGTACGTACACCAGAACTGGCCACCTGACTTCAGTGTTTCTTTCCGCCTGTGTACGAGCCCTTGGGGACACCTTCTCCCACCAGAGAATGTACATGCACCAGAAAGACGCTTGTTAAGTAGCGAAGAAAAGCGGCAACGCTACTTCGGAACAGGAAACATGCCTGCCGAAGGCCACAGCGTTTATTTTCGCGACAACGGTCACAGTGTTACAAGTCGCCGAGACCTCCTTCTTTCTCACGTGAGAAAGTAGGAGCGTCCCCTGTGCTCACGAAGGGCTACTGCCTATACGTGCACACTACATGAAACGTCAACCGGCAAAATACTTCCTCACCAGAGGCCTGCTGTCTCTCGTGTTTCTGTAGAAACAAAGGCACCGCAGTTCAAAGCAACGAGGGAAGACGCACTCCGAGTGGAAACTCACAAGATAGGAAAACCACGCAGGATTCGTGAGGTCTCTTGAAGAGCAGAGACCCGCCTCCTTTTTAAAGACGCACACATACACCGAAAAAGCCTTCTGACGGCTGATACTCGTTTTTCAACTGCGACGTTTACTACTCTACCACGCCACTACGGTCAAAGCGCCATCGCTGTAGCAAGGTAAGGTGAGATCCAAAGGCGTAACGCCCAACGACGACACGCTGCCTTCGGAGAAAACGCACGGGAAACGGGCACGCGCCCCGCTCACGAGAAGCATTTGCAAAAATTATATAACTAGAAAAACAAAGTCAGTAAAGAGGGTTCTTCACCTGCCCAGGAGAAACCAAAATTGGAGAAGACGAGTTAGTGTAGAAGGCCGTGCAACTGTGTGTGGCAAGGATCAGCACTAGAAGAAAGATGTGGTGGAGACGGCTGTTTAGCATTTGCAGGGGAAGTTAAAAGCAGAAACTACCAGCTCGTGCAGAAGGCTGTTCTCCTGTCAAAGCCCCTCACCGACCTGAGGACTACCCCTAAGACTCAGCAGACACGTGAGACACATACTCTACTGTCTACTCACTCATGTACTTCCCACGTTTCAGCCAGGTGCAACAGGGCACCCACATTTGTGTCTACACGTCTTGCATCTGTAAACAGCACACCGATGCTGGGTGGCCTGAAGGTGTGCAATATACGAATTGCTCCGCAGGTAAGCAGGCGTCTAGGTTATGTCCACTGTTGACTCTATAGACGCTTTGTTTTAGCAACGAAACGCTCATCTCAACCATCCTCACGGTGTGTCACACGCACGAGTTTTGCAGCTCCGGGACGCGCCCGTACAGACGTCGAAACACAGACAGAGAGAGAAAAAAGCTCCTTGTTTATCTCGCTCTACGGATGGGCTCGTCAGGTCTAGCCAGAAGGAGACAAGAGCCACTGTTGTTAGACATCAAGACAAGCACCGCTTCAAGAAAAAGATCAGATCCGTATCTTTTGATCATGTGGGAACAAGCTCACTTATGCGCCTCACATACAGGCACACACACACACACACACACACACACATATCCACATATCCTCTTATATACATATATATATATGCATATTTATTAACACACCTGAGACTACGCTAACTTCACAGAGACACACACGTAGACGTATGGATGTCTGTACACACACAGAGAGAATAAGGCGCCTATCCCGATACATATGGAGAGATATAGACAAATAAAAGTGCGTGAAGGTAATTTATACACAGGTTGAAAGATATATATATATATATAAATGTGCGCAGATCGAGCGAAGACAGAATTTTTACCTGGTGAGCGGATACTGCAGCACAGATTTCAGTGCCATGATGCAAATGCCGAGCTGCGTGGGGGGGCGGTACCATTCGTTCGGCTTCGTCGAAAGCAGCTGATGGCAGGCACGTCAAACAGGACGACACATGTAGGTAACCCCGGAGGAAATCCTGAGCACTTGCGAAACGTACAGCAGTTTTATTTGCCCACATAGAAACACAGCGGGAAAGCCACGCTTCGCGGCAGGGCACTGTGTCGTTTTCTGCTGCAGTCAAATACACTCCTGTTGCTGTATATTGAACAGCTGATCACAGGGTGTAGCTGCGGTTAGTGGCACCTACTACGAATACGCTTGCCTGGATCGATACACATAACTCTATTATAGCCAGAGAAGGGCGAGAAAGAGACAAAGGGCGACGCAAGATGTAATACAGACGGGTGCCTGCGTGTGTAGGCTAATAATTAATAGTCTCCGCAAAGATAGAAGGGCACGCACTTTCGCGAGAACAGACCCCATCGACGACTGCGCATATATACAATACGATAACTGCGCATAAACATCAGTTGATCCAAGTGTGAGAGTATCTCTTCACACGCATTTACAGGCTCTCCGGCAACCACGTACATATATAGATATACATACGTATATAGAGATGCACATACGTAGATTGTTGTTTCATGGTGTTCGTACACAGGGGAAGAGTCGCTGGAGGCAGGCGAATGCAGGTGGTTTCTTCAGACGGAGGAAAAGGCCAATGCAGAGGGAGAAGCAACAAATTCATTAGACAGATAACTCTCACCAAATACCTGTCTTTTCCGCGATGACACACACACGCAGACCTACCCATACACCCACAAACGCATAGAACTATGTGCACAAACGAAGAAACAGCTCAAGAATATTTCAATCGAATGGATCCGGAAGGATAAAGAATCTGGCGAAACAGGTGACCAAACAAAGACGCAGACACTAGAGCAAGTCTGCAAGGCGTGAACTCACCCGTCCTCTACGCACCTAACGAAAGATATATGTTTGCGCGCACACGCACTAACACACAAAACTATATACGTTTCGACACAACATAGGGAAAACAATACAGAAAACGTAGACGTTCACACGCATATGTACGCCTTCTGTCTACTATACGTATAGTAGACAGACGGCTTATATATACGTGCCTTGGGTGTGCATGTATATCTAATGTATACAATATATATATATATGTGCACACATGTCCACGGACGCAGCGTAGTGACACGCGTCAACGTGCACGGATGTACGTAGACGCGACCACATATCTATGTTTGAAAACGCAGCTAGTGATACACCTATATACATGTTCGCCACCGGGACAGGGAGACCGAGGGACAAGCGTACACATATATGTTTTATATGTGTATATATAGACAAACACGAGAGCAAATGTAACACGGCATGTATGCACACACGGATGTGTATTGAACGTCGCGGAGTGCCAGGAAAGTGCGGAAGGCACGCGACGACGCAGGTGGTGTGCCGTCTAGGTGCACCCAGCACGAAGACAGAGACACAGAGAAGAAGAAGCGAAGTAATGAGTGTATACACTTGTGGCGCCCATGCCCCCCTTATATGTATTTGCGTGCGCAGGTGAACGGCAGCTTTTCCAGCGTGGACATACGATAACGGTAATGTAGTTGTTGGTGATGGCCTGAAGCGTGCCTCGGTATCGAAACGCCCCGGCTCGGAACCAGTAGTTGTTGGTGCTGATGTTGGTGCGCTCTCGATTCCTCTGCAACGACCTGCAACCCAGAGAGGCGGCCGAGATACAGAGCATGCACGTCGATCCATATGTCACACATATGAAAATATGGGAAGAGAGAGAGAGACGAAAAGAGAGAGGAAGGGAAGAAGAAAAGAACGAAGATGCGGGAGAGTGAGGAAGACAGAGACTGTCAGGTGGGACGATGGAGACGGACACAGAGACACAGGTAGTAGGACTAGTACTAGTAGTAGTAGTAGTAGACAGGGAGAAGCGTGTGTACGTTTTTGCAGAGCTGCCTTTCCAGACCGATAAACAGGTATATATGGAAGGGTGACTGTGTATATGTGTGTGTGTGTGTGTCGTTCTGCATCTGCCTCTTTTTCTCTGGAGTTTCTCGCCTGCCGCCACGCCTGCTCACCGACAGGAGTATGCGGTACGGACCTCAGGCAGAGCTTCCCTTACGAACTCAAGCTCACAGCCTCAGTGAGCGTCTCTGTGGAGGAAAGTGTATTTGCGCCTCATCACATGCACAGCACTCTTGTCTATCACAAAAGTAACGAGGGAGGCCTACGTACCCACTAGTAACAAGAAAATAAATATTTTTATAATCCAGAAGGAGACTGCACCGGATCAGTAAGGTTCCTGGCAGACTGCTGGTGCCCGAGTCTACTTCTGCACGTGAGGCTACTGCGGCTTCCACAGCTCGCGTCTCCGTTGTATGAGAAGCAGTGTGTAGGTGAAAGGAGGGGTACTGGGAGAGCGAAGATGAAGAAGTCTTCTTCAGGAGGTGCCTCGGACTCCACACGAAGAGAGACAGACAGACAGACAGACTGAGAAAGATAATTTGCAATTTCTGCTGCCGTTACTCAGAGCAGACTGGTGTGTGCAGGGGTATGCACCTGCGTGGGTAGCAGTGGCATTTCCGCACGCTCGAGTGAATAGCTGCGCTTCAGCTGTAGCCAGATAATCCTGAACCGTTGAAGAAGTGTAGAAACTACGCGTTTTAAGTGCCTACACAGCAGGTTGTCTGTGGTGCCCCCCGTACACAGAGATATTCCCAAGTTTACGGCTTTGCTTGTTTGTTGTGTGCGTGGGGGGCAGACGACACTACCTCTCTACATACATATCGTCAGTGGTGAGACCTGCCGTAGTCCTACTACGGCGCCAGACATGCGTAAAGGCGTTTCCCAGGTATCGAAGTGCTCGCGCCTGTCCACTCTTTCGCGCTCGACATGAATATATGTACGTAGAGAAATACGCCACCTATGCACGTCTACATTTGTGTGCATCCACCTCTCCATGAACTGGGGTATCTATACATACATACGTGTGTGCGTCCAACCGTATAGATAGGCCTGAAACGACAGCAACGGGACGCGCCAGCGCTGCGCCGCTTCGTACCTGCCTTGAACGGGGACGTCGAACAGCAGTTGCTTCGGAATTTTTCGTATCTGCGCGGGCATCGCGCGATCGGGCAAGAACCACCAACTATCCATGACCAAGTCGATATCGAATACCTCACTGAGCTGTAGCGACAGCTGAAGGAGGAGGCGCACGCAAACAGACCAAATCGACGGCAGAAACGCGTAATGTATTTTAAGCCAGAGTGGGAACAAGCATGAATCATGGTAACTTCTGTTACGGTGTGATACGGAAGAAGCAAAGATCTACAGCAAAAAACCTGGGATGACCCCTCCCTCCTCTGTTCTTGGTGCACATACATCTAAGGCAGTGTCTTGTGGTAATGAGCCACACAGCATACACAGAGCAAAGATATCCACTCATTTAAATAAGCACAAAACGGCAGAAAAAAAATACAGCGACTCATTTCCGAACAAAAATGACTGTCGACAGCCAGATACTCGACTGAAGCGTGACACTCTTTTGCATAACGGGCGTCCTTCCTAGAAACTTCGAGCACCAGGAAACACCACTACCCAATCACGACCCGATCCACTCGTGTCCCTTACTCTCTATATATATACGCATGTACGTGTGTGCTTGGTGTTCGTACCCACCAATGGTGACACCCCACAGCTAGAAGAAGCGCTCTGGCATATTAACAACCTTTCGAAAGGTTACAGGGCGAGATCGGGTGTAGTGAAACGTGACAGTGACCTCAGTTGCTCCCTCCCAGGACTTGCTGGCAGACATTTTCTCTCTCCTTCAGCTCAGAAGCGGTAATGTGGGCAAACGCCGGGGCCACGGCAAATGTAGCGAACGGCCGCTTGAGGTGCCTAGCGACCGTCTAGAAACTGACAACGCTTTCTCAGCTCCAGTGGAACGCGGACTTTTTCAGCGACGGGCACTACGTTACGAGTACTAAACACCCGAACGAAACCGCAGAAGAGGCTACGCACGCGTTCACCGGGGAGCGACAAATAAACCACTAGTCCGCTCTCAAACAAATCCACCAAGCCCCACGCACAAATCACCGGCTTCTTCCCACGTCATTTCATTTATCACACACGTAGGCGAAAATATAGAGGGAGAGCGAGAGAAAGAGGGAGAGATAGACGGATGAGGAGACAGGCACCTAGGCAGACAGAAATATACGCTTGCACATCCATACGCGTCTCTGCAGACGTCTCCCGGTAGCTCCCCTTCTCCACTCGGCCCAGCTGCAGTGAAATCAGTAAAAAAGGAAGCCGCTACAGCCGCGCTGGCCAGAATAACAGCGCTAGCACTTCACCAGTGAGAACACTCCCAAGCGCTGCAACAAGAAACGCTCTGCTGTTGCGAATGCTGGCCCTAAAACAAAACGGGTGAGAACCGTGAAGGTAAAGCAGAAAATAACGCTGACTCCTCCACCGCTCAGCAGTCCCACCAGCAGCTGCTGAACCTCTATGCACCAGCAGAGTAATAAGCGGCGGTATTTCTCTGAGTCCCCACGCAGCAGCAGCCTTTCCTTAGCTGCAGCAGCAAGACCAACGACAACAGCTGATCACCGGCAGCCTCCCCAGGTGTGTGACTTACGCGTAGCTTGTGGACTTCGTAGCTGCGTTTCTTGCCCGGCAGTTTTCTTTTAAGCATCAGCTGGAACTCGTGCTCCGAATCAACGATCTCTTGCAGCGTGAGGCGGGTGCTGGCATATAGTGTGTTGAAAGAGATCTCATTGATTTTCCACATTTCTATCGTCACGCAGAAGAATTTCAGCTGATTATACGGAAGCAGAAACACTTTAAATGGCCACACCACTAGCGGCGCAGCCAGCGGTCGGAGCTCCCCCGGACGCAGCAAGTAACCCGGTGTGTACAGCGTTCGCCGACGAAGTGTTCCTTGGATATGACGCGACCTTCGTCCAGACAGAGACACGCCATGGAAGCAAAACACAAAAACAAAGACAACGCGTCGACGACGCGATGGCAGCAAAACACAGAAACAAAGAAAGAGGCGTCGAAGGCGCAGAATTCGAACTCGTACCCAGTCATAGTGCACATGTGACGGATGCACAGAGGAACGACAAAACGCAGGAAAAGAGAAGCAAGGAGACGGACAGCGAAGTAAAGAAAACAGTTCACAGGCATAGGCACGTCGACAAATACATGTACGCGGAGGCACGACAAAAGTACTCACTTATGCGTCATCGGTGCAGACAAAGACTGCCCGCGTGGAGCAGAGGAGACGAGTATAGAAAGCTCGAGTCCTACGGCGCTATCCTGCTGCATCCACAGAGAAAGCTACGACCACCACCAAGAGGACGCTGAATCGACGGTGTTGACTGCAAGACCCTCAAACGCATATATTTGTAGAGCAGGGGTTTGTCGTGCCTCTTCAGTGAAAAAATTTACGGAGCAGGGATGAGTCGCCCGTGTGCTGTGAGGACGCAGACACGTTTGTAGAGAGAGTTTGATTCCCAAGAAACGCTTGAGCATAAACGAATCATCGTTGCAGACGCAATTACTGGTAAACGAGTTGTGAAAGAGGACGCACCCACACTAAAGGCAAAAGAAGCAAAAAAAACGTCAACTGCAAGTTGCATTGCCTTGGCTTTGTTGAGGCCGGAGAGGCCCTCGCACCAATAGAGTTATGAAAGCTTTTCGTGGAGCACACACAGACTTGAGACTGCGCAGTGCATATTCCACCTCTGCTGCGCAGACGGCGTTGTGCAGGAGGTTCCCGGAGAAGACACACTACACGAGATTCAACTCGTAGACAAATTCACGCCGTATATGAAGCACGGAGAGACAACTCACGCCGTATATGAAGCACGGAGAGACTACCAGTGGGGAGAGACAGACGGACGGGCGAAGAGAAATATATGGACATCCTGTATCTGCATAGAGGCAACAAGAAGAAGGGTACGTAATTTTATAGTTAGCACCCACGTAAAGTGCTTATCTCCCGCGTTGCACACACGAGCTGGTACGACGCCCGGCCGACGCATGATCGAGTCGACAGATTTACACACATGTAACGGTTTGCGTGTCCACCACGTCGAAGGGTAGTACTACTGAGACCGACGTAAGTATTAGTAGGACCCACATATTAGTCAAGTGCACGGGAGTTACCCAGCGTCTTCACGTTCACACACAGGTACTTCTTCAGCAAGTAAGTACGGGATAGCTTAAGCAAGCTCTACTAACTGGCTGTTCTATCCCCGCCACCACGGCATACCTACAAATACTCCACTGAACGTTTCTGAGAAATTGTCTTCCACAAGGAGCACCGCTAGCGGCAAAGCTTGTCGACTGCCATTTTCCCCCTTGCGAAGACTCTTTACTGCAGCGCATCTACGGAAGGCATTCGGTGAGCCCCCTGACATTGGGGCGTGAGTACGATAAAACGACCTATACACGAGAATAAGAAGACAGAAGACGGTCTGCTGGAATGGCACGCTGCGCCAGCACAGGGGCACGAGCTGAATTACATATGAGACAACCAACAAGGGGAGAAAAGTTCCGGCGCAGCGGTGACGGTAGCAACCTCCAACAGCAACCCAGGGATCCGTCCCATGAACGTACAGACCTCACCTCCTACTGGCAAACTTACCAACAGCAGCAGGACAGCAGTGACGCCGGGAACATCTACGCGCACTGCAAATCTCATTTCCCATCGCAGCAGTAGCAGAGTATATGTAGGACACATCTTTTTCAGGGGGAGGGGACGCCACGAGGAGCCACAGCCGAAGAAGCGCTAGTACAACGGCAGAAGTGTATTTTCATACGTGTATAATCATTCACAGTAGCCCACGTAGCGCCCCATCGAGCACAACAGCACTGGAGGGAACCTAAGAAACATCTGCACAGGATGAAAGACAGTACCTGTTGATGTGACCAAAGGTAATGGTGTAGAAGAAGTACTGCTGTTTGTTCTCAAGGTTCATGAACGAGTTGATGAAGAACGAGCTCTCCCACAACCGCTGCCTGCTCATTGGATCCATCGGCGCATCCGGCCTGTTGTTACGTCTCAGCTGTTGACACAGATACCACACAGTTGACAACGGGGGGTTCCATCTACCCACCGCACTCAAAGTCTTGATCGTCATGCTTACATGTGTGACTCACAAGGTCACACATATACACATATACATATATATATATATATATAGATAGATAGACAGATAGATAGGTAGATATATATATATAGATATGAATATATATGTGTATATATATATATATGTACACGACCAAAAGGAGGCACACACGTGGCATATTGACGAGTCCCAGATTCCGCAAATATTCAGAAGGAACAATTCATTTTCGAACAACTTCAGGTGCACAGACAGGCAAACGTGAACGTGGAGAGTCATACATGCCTACACCAGTATGAGTTCACTGCATAAGAACCTAGTGGTCATCTAATTACGCATAGTACGAAGTGGTGTATGACCACTCGAAGGCCCGTTACACATATGTGTATTAGCATTCATGCACACAGTACTTGCAGGTGTACGTACGCGAGAGTATATACACATGTGTAAATATACATGCATTTCACTGGGCGATGTACACAGTCCGCGGCGCAACAGAACGAAACTCGAGAATAGCCCGTGTGTGCCTATATACGAACCCCGTGAACATGGCTACGGGAGCGCATACAGCTGTACGTACGGAGACAGAAGTGAAAGGAGACGAATATGCATACCGAGAAATGGCAGGAAACTTGCACAGACATCGACAAGGACACAAACAGACAGATATTCTAATAGTAAGTGTACGCTCAGAGACGAAGAGTGAGCGGCGTGGAAAAACAGGGAGAGCAACGCACGCACAAGACAGAGAGAAATGCGAGCAGACACACATGAGTAGACACTCCACATCACACTTAGAAGCAGAGAAAACAAATGTCCTCCTTCTACGCAGAGGCAGTCCGAGAAAGCCGTTTTTAAAAAACGACCGAATGTCGATGGCTCACTCTCTGGAGCTCCGCCAAGTCCTCATCATCAAATTCATAACTGCTTTCAGAAGCGCCTTCGCTTGTCGTTGTGGTCGTCGAGCTGCTCGACTCCGTCGTAGACGTCGTCTCCGACGTCTCTGATTCGGATGAACCGAAGCCAGCGCCATACTACGGGAAAATATTATAAGCACAGTCACACCATCAGTACACACGTAGTTTCAAATCTACGCGCCTGCATACGTGTACGTATATATACACGTATATGTATATATATGTATATGTGCCCGAGCGGGAGTTTTTTGAGGTACATGAGACGCAGGTTTAGCGTCAAGGCGGATTAAGGAAAACGAACTTGTTCACCTAGACATACACGAAGGTGTAGAATATGCGTGCGTGAGGCACAGGGGGCCACGCAGTCGACTGCTGGGAACACAGTTGTGCGTGGCCCACCGACGATGTACGCGAAACGCTGGGCACTTGTCAGACAACATGCTTTATCTCCAGGAGCAGGCAGCGGAATAGAGCTTCATGTACACACCTCCGCAGTTGTCAACAGAAGATGCATCCGAGGCTGAATGATCTGTATTCTTTGGGAAACCCGCAGGTGACTCTGACTGCCTACAAAAAGCCAAACTCCAGAGTGGACCAGCAGAAGGAAATACCAAGGAAACCACAAACCCACCTGCGTGTGCAGTGCAGTCACTGCAGTGCAGCCCGCTGCGGTACGACTACTCGTCGTAGGTGTACAAGGACGAGTCAAATGGACACGAAACTCTGCGCTAGGAGAGGTAACCTGCCAAAAACTGTCTGTGACCCGATGGTATGATTTGTCAATTACAGAAGAATAGTGTGCATTTTACGGTTATTACTAAAGAAGCGAAGCGATGTCTCAGCTGCGATCCGTAACGGATCGTGGGCGTTTGCGGAGGATAATTCAGAAACAAGAGTCGTACCCTGTCGTCCTTATGCTTCCTTCCGTGCACATCAAAGTCGAACAGTTTTACGCCCTCCTCTCCCTCCCCCCCCTCCTCTTCCTCTTCTGCCTCCTCTCGTTCGGATCGGTCGCCGTCGACCCTCCACTCCTCGTTTGTGTCCATCTTCGTCTGGTCCTCAACTTTCCCTGTCGGAAGAAATTTCAGGACACGCATGCCACCAGGCAAAGACACAATTTAGTGAGCGACTTTTCAAAAAATAGCTGTGCCCCATATAGATGCAGTGACAGACTGACAACCACCTGTTAGCTCGCAATCCCGCCTGGCTTGGATGGTCGTCTACTACACCGGCAATGAGCCAAAGTTAAGAAGTGACACCAGACGAGTCTTCCGAGGTATCAGCTGCTAAAATTGGTACGTTAAGACGGGTTCGCGGCAAAGGCTTTACCTGCAACACGCACGTATACGTACGTATGCAGAGCAGGAGACGCGGAGGTGCAAACCGCTCAGCTAGTTTCGGAGGAACTGGAGTGACTGCAGGTGAACCGGCACCCTCATCCCCTTTTATCGAGGGAGGCGGCCTACACACAAGGATAGAAACTCTCGAGAAGTGCGGAAGTCACGCAACACGTACACTTGACCTCAGATATTCAAATCGAAGTGTGACTTGAAAGCCGACTGTGCACAGAAATTCAGCAGCAGCAAGGATCCGACTTCAAACATCCAGCGCACGAATCCGCCACACATCACGCAGCGTGTGAGGTTCCTTAATGGCACGAAACATTACAGTGATCTAGCTGCTTGCCAGAGAAGAACAGGGAGCCACGAAATTTGAATTACGACGCAGTAATGGAGATCCTACGCTTTGCGCGTTGTCAAACGAGGTTTGACCTCACGAAGAGAAGCACGACTTCAAACCAGACAGAAGTTATTCATGTGTAACAACCGTACACAGCGCTTCACACTCACCGCAGCTACCCACAAGAAAAATTTAGAGGTGTCGCCACGTACGAATTGAAGCATCCGAAGATAAGACTTACCGAAAAAAGTGGTCAAGTAAAGCAGAATCTACAGGAATACGTCGAAGAAAGGGAGTCTGTCCTGGACCGTGCAAACTTCTTCGAATCTAGCTGCGTCCGCGCACCTGGTCCAAGCAACGCCTAGTTCATACGACCGTCCACAGAGCGAAAAAGCGATGTTGACCCCGGTTGAAGTACGGTAATTACACTTTTGTACCTAAAGGGCGAGGTCCCGGTTCACTGCCGTTCCCCTACACAGGAATCTCGACCGAGTGGCTGGAGCGACCCCAGTTCACCAGTTACACCAGCTTTCTCCCCCCCCATCCGAATTTCGTAGACAAACGTAGAGACGCTATAGCGTACTGAGACGACTGCGACTCTCTCGCACGTCATCTGTCTCGTCTTGTGCGCGCTGCGGGTGTACGGCAGCAAAATCCGCTGAAACTAACGCAGTTTTTCTTGTATTCGTCACGATCCAAAGTGCAACGCAACCAGGCAAAATTAGAGGTGAAAAGGGAAGTAGTCCACTATATAACGTCTTGACCTACGCCTGGGGCAAATCTGCAGCTCAAATAGCTGTAACCTCATATGCGGCATTAGGAACGTACAACCTTCATTGACAGACGGCTGTAGCCACGTGCCGCCGCAGTATCGACCCGCGTGCAACCCCGCCGTCGAAGTCGATGAGGATTTGACGGAAGACACTGCGGTAATCTATGTTACGGAGGAACAACAGCCGCCGGACCGCGCTTCCAGCCAACCAGCAGAATGCTCACCGCATGCGAGTCCTTCCCGCCGGTCGCGCCCGGATGAGCTAACGGCACAAATGACCATGGAGTCACTGCTAACTGCGTACATACTGCCGCTCAGAGCGTACGGTGGAAAATTACGGCCGCGCCGAAGAGTGTTCCTCTGAAATGTTCGTACGCGCATTTATAAATTTTTTTACACGTGTATGGTCCCTCTCCCTAGATGCTCTGCCAAAACATCCTTCAGGTTTCGTTTCTGTGTACTGGGCGTCCATAAGCGGTATTTTGTTTTCACGATACGTAGCGGAGGGTAGATCTACTCCTGCACGGTCTATCTGCCTTTGCATCCCTAACTACTCAGTGTAGACGCTCAACTTTTTTTGCATTTGAGCACCGACACAGGCCGAACTCGCAAGTGTCCGGTAGCTGCTACGCCTAGCGATGTCGCTGTTGCGGTGTATACATCCCGGCAGGAGGCAAGCCACAAACACGTTCTCCGCGCAAAAAGTCTTTCGAAAGCCACCGATATGGAATACGTAGAGCTACCTCCTCGTATCGAAGGCTGTATCAGCAGTAGAGCACTGGTGTCTCTTGCTTCTGTCGATATTTTACAGAGGAAAGTGAGGCACTGGCGCTCCGGGTTGCCATCATCACAACACAGACAGCAGATGCACGTACACATGTATGTATTTGGTGTGTGTGTGTGTGTGTAATTCTTTGGGCACCTGTGTGGATCTTGTTGAAGCAACCTGTAGATTATTTCCAGCTCTTCGGATACTACCACGGGGGTAAACTTCGACGCACTACGCAGCATAACTGTCGACTTTGTAAATCCTGTGGTGTGCCAGCTATCCGGTGCCACACCGTGACTACCTCGTACCGCAGCTCTTTGCCTCATTTACCTAATATGTGTCTTTGAATACCTGATACTTACAGAAGGTGTGTTCAAAAATCATCCTTCGGTCGGTCGACTGCAATCCAAAAAACTGTTCATCGCGTCGTGGCTCCAGTGTAGGAACACTCGCTTGTATCACCACGCACAGCACTTTCTACACGATGTCGCATCTAATGTATCCACACAACACGCATTCATATTTTTGATACGAAGTTCACTTCGGCCAGTGAACTTTGTGAAGCCCTTGACACGCTGCGCGGTGGAAAGCACGCTAGAGGTCCAAGTGTCGTATGGTTACAAATAGAATGAGCGCAGGAAAAAGAGCCTTGTGTACCAGGGCTGCGCTGTCGACCCAATAATGACATTTCTTACTATTCGCTAGCTTCATAAAGCCTTCGGTGACCCTGTGCTCGGATGTCCTCAAATTTTATAGAAGTCTTCCTGACTCTGCATATATCTCACTCCTACTCGTGTTTGAGTCACGTCGTTCCCTCGCTGATGCCGGCCCGCCCGTATCACACACGTTAAGCAGCTATACGCATCCGTGTACACGTACATGCATATGTGCTGTCGTATATTGTGTGTTTCGCTCTGCGGTAACATCATAGTTCAAGTACTCCAAGTGCCACCATTTGTGTGTCCGTTCCTTCAGTGGAAGACTGTGTGGCAACGCGGCGTACATTTTTGTGTGAATCAACGTTAGGATTAGTAGGCCAGTTGCCCTTCTGTTGGCCACGTGTATGTTTACGAGCTACAGAGAAGTCGTCAGGAGGTCTCGTACCCACACTTTTTTGTTGGCGTATCCCTATGCAAAAGCGCACACGGATACATAGACAGATAAGGAAATACAGAGATACGGACGTGCACACGTGTCTGTGGATTGATCTACGCGTATCAGGCTCGTCCGCCCAAACACCCAGAAAAAAAAATGCGGTTTTTCGTATGCGATTGTTTTTAGGCATATTAGCCCACGTATTTTCTATGCTGTGGTGAAGCATGAACGCTTGTGTACTCTGCAGTCAACGTGTGTACAACATAATTTGTTGATGCTGGTGATGTAATTTTTCTGTAGGATGTGTGCTTGAATCACCAGCGTCCTGGAAACGCCTCTGCAATATAAAGTGCTCAGAACAGGCAAGGCCACTAGGTAGCCACGACGTGCAGCCAGCCTTAGCTGTTCGTTCACTTCAATACAGAGAGCGTGACCTCATTACGGCTAATACGCTAGCCAAGCAGATTTGTTAGCGCCCTGCCTAGAATTTCTTGAAGGTTTTAGCGAAAACAGCCTGCACACGCGTGTACAGGCCTCGAAGAAAAGGTGTGGGAACTCAGCTCTACTGCTGCCAAACTCCTAGCCTTGCAACTGGTAAAAGTGACATGGCTCATGAACGTATCGTAGCGCCCTCTCTACAATACGCATATACTTGTGCAAAGGCACATTTCCGTAACAGGCCCAACGCGTGCTTGCGCGTGGTGCTCCAGTACATGCGCTCACATGCGTTTATTCATACTGGAGTGTGCACATGTGGGTGTGTCCGTACGTGTGAAGCTCTGCGTTCACACGTGTGTCTGTCTCCTACATCTACATTTTTAACTACGTGTATAAAACATGCTTACGCATGGGTGTATGCCCAACTATATATGTTTATTTCACCCGCATGTGTGTCTGCATGTGTGCGTATTCACCTCAGTGCCCGGTGCGATGCTGCCTAATACCGTGTGTGCGAATCTGTTGATTGATATATGTTGATGGCTACTACTCTTGCTTTTCTCTACCGTGGTCACCTACGTACGCGTACGTACGACGTGTTCGGGTACGGACGTGTACGTTATGTCTCTCGATATGCGCATATATGTATACACCACCGTGATACACATATACTGATGAATCATGGATCCACGCGTATGTGTGGGCACATGCGCGTACGTTCTTTGGTGTACGTACGTATTTTTATGTGTCTGTCACTTTTGATGTGCGTGTCTGTTCTTCACACATCGCTCCAACCGGTGCAATGCTGATATCGCCCTCCGCCTTTGCGTCTGTTCGCTTCCCTCGCCGACAAAGTTCGAAAGCTTCCTTGCTGACATGTACCGTTTGGTGTCAGCTACTGCAGAAAGTGCGTTTCCTCTAAAGCCCCACTACCGAAAGGAAAATTACACAGCACGCGAAAGAAAGAGCGTACATCATTACAGGTGACGCGTCTGCATGCAACGCACCGAATGCCGTGTACTGTGCGCGCTACAGGTACAGATTCACGTGTCCTGTGTCGCGCCAAATGACGGTGCTTGCAGCCGTAGCACCACCTCCGTCAACGTGATGACGTAGAAAGGTAGTGAGGGCTGAAATCAACCTGTGGTCGCAAGAGAATATGGTTTAGCCGGAGAGAAGAAGGGGCTGCGGCTGTCTAAAGAGATTATGCGGAATTTCAAGTTATTTGCAGAGAGCGAGAGCTCTAGTGTTACGCTGGTGCATCCGGACGCACGTACATCCTTCATCCTTCACGGCGCTACGCCTTGCACAAAACAAGAAAAAGAGGTTGCTGCACAGTGCTTACCCATATGCATATCTGTATGTAATATACATTTACGTATATATACATATGTATAAACATATATTACATGAACATACATATATATATATATGCGTGCGGATGTATACAGTGCATATATAATTGGGTACGCGCGTAGAACATATACGTATGTAGACACAACAAACGTGTGTATGTATACGGTTGCCCACGTGAAATATGTGTTGGTATATATATGTATATATATGTAGAAGTATGCACACATGGCCAAAATAACAATCTTTCTCCATATACATACATATATACATATATATATCTACGTATGCGTACGCGTACACGCTGAATTCCAGGACGTGAATGGTGCCTGTTGCACCTGCCGAACGTTCCTAAGAAACACGTGCCAGTTTTACAGAGAGACAGTTCACGCTTTATGCCACAGCACCCAGACTACACGCAGTGGGACGACGCTTACATACCTGTGCCCTCCTAAACTGCTGCTGCCCCGACACTTGGTGTTTACTTTCCTGCGACTGCTGTCGCGAGAGAAATGCTTGTACACGCATTTACGTACGCCTCAGCCAGCTACCCGATTAGACAAGCACGTCACGAAGGCCCTCACACACACTGACGGCGGTAATGCACTCCTATGCATGCACGGACGCTGCACGTGTGCAAGAAAACCCATACCACCACCACCCTATACATATATATATATGTGATTCAGCGACGTCAGGCCTTCTGCTGAAACTAGTTTTGACCCATCTCTATGATCTATCCAACAGGATAGATACATGTGTAAACATGCATCGACAGACGGATGTTCAAACAGCTCCTATGAGTCCTCACTGGACAACATGCTCCCCTTTATGAGCGTGTCCAGCATACACCTACCCATCTCGACTGTGTCTGCATATATATATATATGTACGTCTTTGTAAGTGTGTGATCAAAGAGTCAAAGACGTTCGGAGTGGCTCAAGCGTCACCCTGCTGTAGTTGAATGAAGGCATTGCAGTCTGCTGCTGTGATGAGCTTCCAGTCCGAGGCACCAACTGCAGAGACAAAAAGAAGCACTATGGGTATACATCAGACAGCGTAGACCACATGTGTGTGAGAATACTCCTTCTGCCTTCTTCCTCGAAGAGCAGTTACGGAGACGCCTTCATCGGGTTGTTACAACAGCGCTAAGGCGTGAAACGTCCAGGTTCTCGAGAATGAATTTCGAGTTTGGGCCGTCGTTTGTTAGCCACCTGATTTCACCGCAGCAAAGAACCATAGCATGGCTACGTATATGTACTCACGCACACAGATCCACACGCAAAATATTTGTATGCACATGTCCATATATATATATATATATATATATTTATATATATATATATATGTGTTCGCCGGCGCCAGTATAAACTCACTTATGTAAGGAGGGAGCCCTCCTTACGTAACACGTACAGACAGCGCCGAGCTCTTGTGGACAGTTCCACTTCGCTAGTCATCAAGTCCCATTTGCGTATGACTTCTGCCTCCACGCTTAGAATGCAAGACAAGACGGGGACGTAGACATACGTATACAAGCGTACACATAGGAGGACCCATATAGCTGACGTAGAAACAACACCTAGGGCAGAAAAAGAATAGTGCGCTTCACAATGCGGTGCGCACACGCATACGGACGGGTTGATGGAAATTTCACCTGTTCTCCTCATCGCAGAAGAAGAGTCCGACAGATCGAAACGCATGCTAGTTCAACAAAGAAAGGAAAAATCCCCGTCTTCTTCGTGTCGTTTCCTACAGACTTCTACGCGGCCACTCTGTTCCTCTCCTTACACATGTACATATATGTGTCTGTCAGGTCAGCGCACGTATATATATATATATATATGTATATGACTGTTACGTAAATGCGTACATGTGTTATGTGCCTGCAACATACATGTGGGTGAGCCCGATCACAAGAGAAGCTACAGTGACACCTAGGTCCCTTCAACGATTAGACGTACGGGTGGCGGCACGTGTGTCTGTGGCCTGCCTTCACGTAAGCGCCCGCTTCAAATGATCAGGCCGCACATCTGTTTATGATACATTTTAACGTCATTTCCTGATGGACAAGCACTCACACGTAGATACACACCACGGACACACGTACAGACGTACAATAATATACACGTATCACACATGTCCGTCGACATCCACATACATTGATATATATATAGATAGATAGATTGATAGATAGATAGATTGATAGATAGATTAGATAGATAGGTAGTACATGTATATATATACATGTACTAACCTTACAGTCACGTATATATGTAGATGTGTGCACACATACGTGCACATGAATCATACATATCTGTGGATATATATACATATATATATATGTGTGTGCGTATACATGTATCATTGGTATCCGTCGATATAAATACTGCACAGAGGTGTCCACATTGGAGCTGGAATCGTACATAGAAGTCGGCTCCAGCAACACCGCGGCACAGGCAGCGGTGATCGTTTTTGAACACTGGCAACGGGAGAGGGTCGTTTGCTTCAGCAACGTACCTGGTCGCTGCCTCATCCTCCGTGGCGCATAGTCCTACTGCCACGTGCCGCTTGACCACCCGCTGTTCGGCTGTCTCTCTGCACAAAGGCAAAAAAGAATACCCATCGCACCCAGAGGCTTTCACTACGAACTCACCAGCCTCTCCAGGCGAGGCACAGCAGCGAGGGCGCCACCTTGCGCGTGCCCGTCCACAAAAAAACAGGTGCGACACCGCAGGCACAGTCCCACACGTATATCTTCGCATAGGTGGGATAGGGCTCGCTACGTATGCGATGTGCGTGGAATAGACAGATGTACAGCAGGGACGTGTATCATATTGACACAGAGGAGAGACAGAGAGAGACGGAGAATAACGACCAGGGATATCGGACGGAAAGGCACGAACGACCGAGAGATACGGAGCAGCTACTGCTGCATCTCGTTACATCTCTACGACTAGAAACGTAGAAACGCGCGGGGGGGAGGGGGCGTGTATACCGCTGCATACGGAGTGGCATGCGTGCACTGGGCAAGAGCTGCCGTCTGCTTGCTTCATCTTCCCACTAGTGACGGAGGTGTACAAGGCTCCGCACGCGTATATAGATTTGTCGTCTATACACATACACCGACAGCCACCTCCGTTGCTGTGACATGTGTATTTGCCCTACAGACATATATATATATATATATGAGATTACTCTCGCACTGTAATACATATACGTATATGTACATGTATATATATATGTATGTATGATAGTGAGAGATTTCATATATATCTATATGTATATACACGTATGTGTGTGATAGTGAAAGAGTTGTGTTATTTGTCCTGGAACCTGCTGGTGCTGGGTCTTGTAGGTAGCGACCTGTTAGCAGAACAGGGAACTAAGTTTCCACAGATATGAACACTTATTCATCACGAGAGCTGGTCGCTGTTCGACAGGCATGTGCAGGAGGATACATGCGATTCAGCACATGAGCGCAGGCTGATCTTGCGCAGAAGCTCTGCTCCCCCACAAGACCTTGCGCAGCACATCGTTGCAAGTATTTTCAATAGTCAACACTACCCACATATGAAGGCGTCTCCACTTCTACATAAATATATATGTATACACACGCATACAGGAAAAGAGAGAGAGATGTATACGTGTTTATACAGATACAGACGCAGATGTGCTGTACTCGAGCGTCTAGACGTACAGCGGCAAATCCAAGAAAAGGTAGAAATCGAAGCAGTCAGAAGCAGGAGAGAAGCAAGCGGCTACGCCCACTGCCTCGATCGCAGCCGTCATAGCAGCAAGAGAGGGTGCGCCTGTTTCTCCTGCAGCCTCAGCAACCAGCTGCATGCTTCGCTTCCTCCAGGCGCCCTCTCCACCGTCAGCAGCCCCATTTCCGTCGCCTCCGCTGCTCTCCATCTCTGACTCCGTTTCTCTCGCTGAAGATGCAGCAGCAGCAGTGTCGAGCTGCATGGCCTCGACTTTGCTGCGATCCTCTCCTTCACAAACAGCAGCGACGTCAGCGTCCTCCTCGCGGCGCTCCTCGCCTCTCTCTTCTGCTCCTGCAGCAGGGGCATCTGCTGTCTGCGCTACGCAGCTCCTCTTCAGGCAGAGGTACAAGCCTTCGACGATGACAATGCGATGCCACGGCATGATGCAGCAGCCCCCCATCACAGGGTCCTACCTCCACACCAAACAAAAGCGCACACGCATATACAAGCTGTAGCAAGCTTGCAGGGAACTCATATATATATATATATATATGCACCACATATGGACCTGCGCGTACAGGAGAGTTATAGTAGATCTACAGAGACAAATGTAAAGAGGGAGAAAGGTAGAGATGCAGACCGCGAGGTGGTGGGCTTGTGTGGAACAAACAACGACAGGTTCGTAATACATATAGCAGACGTCTATATCCTAAGAACACATGTGGACCCATCCAGCGGACGGACACAGATATATACGCGCTCCTGGACGCCCGGCAACATGTACGGGAGTGTACACAAACATATGCATATGCTGGTATATCTCTATGTAGATAACATACCCGTAGGCCGGGACGGTTGTATTAGCAAGAACCTTTTCATGTACACAAAGCATCCTACGCACGTAGACAGAGGAATGCGAATGACGGAAGAGAGATGAATGTGTTCATGTATGGGCACACACAGACTAGTGTCCTTGGCATGCAAAAAATTTACCTTT
The DNA here is from genome assembly GCA_000727475.1 of Sarcocystis neurona. NCBI lineage: Eukaryota > Apicomplexa > Conoidasida > Eucoccidiorida > Sarcocystidae > Sarcocystis > Sarcocystis neurona. The sequence continues at coordinate 818,076 of KL647314.1, read as the reverse complement.
CGCGAGTTACTGAATGTGGGAAGATAAATCGGTTGGTCAACTTGAAATTTCAACTGTTCCACTGCCTTCCTGCAGCAGCCGCGCAGGAGGTGCAGCATCAGCAGCAGCAGCAGAAGCATCGGCGGAAGGACGGCGAACTGCGCAGCAGCAGCCGCAACAACAACACAAGCGTTTCACCGCCACGGGGCAGCAGCAGAAGCAGCCATCGCGAACCAGCAGAGGCAGCAGCGGAAGCAGCGGCATAACGACTACTGTTACAAACACCAGCAGAAGCAGCGGCCGCGGCGTGGCAGAGCAGCACTTGCACCAGCAAGTGCTGTCGGTAGTGAGTGCTGCAGCGGAAGCAGCATCGCCGCAGCAGCAGCGCTAACATTTCGGCAGGCGGGAGAACGACCCCAGCAGCAGCAACAGAAACTTGAAGACGTCCCACCACCTGCAGTAGCCTTCGAAGCTATGGCCGAAACCGGAGTGGCCGCATCCGCAGTCCCACCTTCGAAGGCGCCGAGCACCAGCAGCGGCAGCGCTTTCACGACGTCCAAACACCAACAGCCGTGGGAGCGGCTGCAGCGGCAGCAGCTGCAGCGGCAGGAGTAGTAGCGGAAGCAGCAGTAGTAGCGGCAGCAGTAGTAACAGCGGCAGCAATAGTAGTAGCGACAGCAGTAGTCGTAGCGGCAGCAGTTGTAGCAGCGGCAGCAGTAGTCGTAGCAGCAACAGGAGTAGTTGCGGCAACAGTAGTAGTAGCTGCAACAGTGGTAGTAGTAGTAGTAGTAGCGGCAACAGTAGTAGTAGTAGTAGTAGTAGCAACAGGAGTAGTTGCGGCAACAGTGGTAGTAGTAGTAGTAGCGGCAACAGTAGTAGTAGCAGCAACAGTAGTAGATGCGGCAACAGTAGTGGTGGCGGCAGCAGTACTAGCGGCAGCAGTACTAGCGGCAGCAGTAGCGGAGGGGCTGTAACAGCAGCAGCAGCACCTTGCAGCGTACCAGAAGCTGCGAAGATCAAATGTCCACGGCGCACCGCGTCGCTTGAAGGCCTCAGCGGGATCAGGAAAGCTGCAGCAGGTGACAGAAAATGAACGCGTACAGCTGATGCCTGTTTAACAACATGTGCCGCAGCACTGCAGTGAGGAAACTCCAGCTTAGTCCTTCACGCGTCACTGCTGCGTGTCAACGTCCCTGTTGCATGTCTGTGCTGCGGTGTGACTTAGGTACAGGCGCTACTTCTTCAAAGCAGCAATAACTGCAGCGTCAGCCCCAGCGGAAAAACGTGCTCGTTCAGTTGTCCAGCTTTTGCAGTGCCCCCCCCCCAAGTATGAGTTTCGCTGGATCAGTGGACAGAGAGCAAGCGTGGGAGCTGCAGACGGAGGCTCAGACAGATATGCGTGAGTCGTATTATCGGGTAGCCGAAACTGCTCTTTCACCGCACGGAGAAATATTTACTGCCTCGTTCCCGCTGTGACGCTGCCGGGGCCTCACACAGGTTGAGACTGCTGCACAGGACAGAGAGACGCAAGTATCGACCGGACAGGCCAACATCCATGATGCGTACGCGCACATTCACTACGTACATGTATGTATACAAAGATGTGAAGATACAGAGAGGGACACAGAAGCGGAGAGGAGGGGAGAGAGAGCGGGTGAGAGAGCGAAGAAACACAGACAGAACAACTTGGGGCTGCTCAACTACTGCAGAACGGCGTTTCTGTACTACTGCTGCAGAGAAGGGGGCTCTGGCACTCCGCGGAGGCGAAGAAGAAGAAAGACGAAGGAAGACAATTTTGTGTTTCCATATTATATGCGGGCCGCCGGAGGGCCGTCCGTAAACACGCGGCACTCGACCGTATCTCATTTGAATTTCATCGCAACGCCAGGCAGCGGAGAAAGCTGTGGACAGGCCAGTGCGCCCGCGTGCTCACTGCTGGTCGCTAGTAATGGTTCGCACTATCACAGAGGGCTGCAAGAGCAGCTGAGCCGTTGCTTGAGAACAGGAGCACACGCCGACGCAGCAGCAGAAAGACCAGCAGCCGCTGCAGCAGGAGAAGGAGCCGGAGGCGGCGAACAGACAGGAGATGCGTCAAGGCAGAAGCAACAAAGCAGTCTACCGCTCTGATAGAAACACGGGGACACAACAGCACTCCTCAGATTTTATGAAGGCCCACGGTTTCGCAGCGATGTAGTGAAGCGGAGGCGCGCATAAACATGTATCTGTATACGAGGGTGTACGTAGAGAGAGAAGTGTGTCTCCATGTGCGCACGTATTACTGCACACATGTGTGTACATATATGTGTAGGTAGGTGGGCAGAAACATACGGAGACGAATATATATCTTCGTCTCTATGTGAAGGTGGTGACACATATATTCGCGTCTATATACGACGAGAAATATGCATGCTTGTGAGTGTATACAATGTGTATATATATCTATACAGAGAGAGAGAGATAGACAGACAAACAGAGAAGGATAGGCATGTCGAGGGGTGTACTCACCCACTTGTCCACGTACGAAAACCAAGACGAAGGCACACAGACACAGAGTTTCTCTCCCCAAGAACTAGCGTATACAGCGACGGTAACATGTATCTCTTCTACCATGTACACAAATATGCATGTTGATGTATGTATGATATCTGTGCGAAGATATCACGCAGATATCGTCCAACGTGTACGCAAGTATACATGTTGATATACACATATATGTACACCCCTGTGTACCGGTACATCCCCATGGTATGTATCAATCGATATATATATATATGCGTGTGGACCAGTTTCACATGTGTGGCATGTCTCCTCAGCGGGTAGTGTGTACAGCGCCACTAATACAGATGTCTTCTTACACGCGAAGCACACAGACTGGTATATACGAATATGTATGTGTACACGCCTGTGCACTTATATACAGGCGTGATTTATAAATTCATGCCTATACATATGTATGTCTGCGCCTCACCCATGTACACGTATGTATAGTCAAGGAGAGAAAGAGAAAATAGAGAGTCTCTCGGGCTGATGTAGCCAACGCACTTTCCCTTCTACTCGCGGTGAGAGTGTCGTACCGCTGCAGAGTTTCTCGCGTGTAGTGATAGCCGTCCATGCCAACGACCGCGACGCAGGATATGTCCGGGGCCCGGGGCAGCGACTTGCTGTTTTGAAGCGCTGTTCTGCTGTTGCACGTGTTCTCAGTATCCTTCGGTGAAAAAGAATAAATGCCTTGACTCTTCGGCAAAACTCCTGCAGACGCTGTATGCGTGTCTTCTTCTCCTGCTGCTGCATGTTCCCCCGCATGCACTACTTTCTTTTCCCCGCCTGTTGCACGTGCTCTGCCAGGCTCTTCTTCTTCTTTCTCGGCTGCAGCATTTTTTCCCCCCCCCATGTCGCCTTCGTCTTCCGCTGTAGCTGCTCTGGCGTGCGTCGGCGTTTTTGCTCCTGCAGCAGCTCCGCCTGAACGCATGCCCTCTGGTGCCGCTGCTGCAGCTGCTGCTGCATGCCTTGGTTCCTCTAGGCCAGCTGCAGCTGTTGTTGTGGCAGAAGGCAGTGCCTCGTCGTTTCCTGCTGCAGCTGTTGTCGCGTTTTCTTCTGCAAAGCACTCCTCAGGATCTGGCTGCTGCTGCTCTTCCGTTCCCCACAAAGCTGCATTACGTTGCTCACCCGTCTCACTGCGCAAGTCGCACGGCTCGTTCCTCGGTGTACCACTCTCGTACGCACTGGCCGCTGCCGGTATTCCCGCTGCTGCTGCTGCCGCAGAAAGAGGAGGAGGAAAAACAGGAGGGGGGGGAGGAGCAAGAAAAGCTGCACGACTGCTGGCTGCAGCCTGCCGCTGCTGCTGTTCTAAAGGCCAGGACGAAGCCTGCCGCTGCTGCTGCTGTAGCCAGGACGTCTGCTGCTCCTGCAGCAGCGTGTCTAGCTGCTCTGCGAGAGCAGGCGCGAACGTGGACTTGCCGCTGCCAGGAACTCCTCCTACAGCAATGAGATAGCGTGGGGGCACTCCTGCGTGCGCGGCAGCAGCAGCAGCCGTGTGACTGCACTTGCTGCCGCGTAGGCTGCTGTCACTGCTGTAACTGCCCCGGTCCTTCCCGATGTGGTGTTGCTGACCGGACACACTGGAGAAACGGCGTGCTTGCGTTCCTGCTGCTGCTGCTTCTGGGTGGCTGCAGGGCGGGGCAGCAGCAGAGGAGAGGCTCTCACGGCGTGTGGTAGCAGACTCAGCGGAGGAGGCAGCAGCAGATGAAGCAGCACGAAGCACGACACCGTCAGCACCGCCGTCGGGGAAATTAGAAGAAGAAAAAGAAGAGTATGACGGAGAAGATGAAGAAGGAGAAGGCGAAGAAGGAGAAGCAAACGAAGGAGAAGAGAGAGGCGGCACGAGAGGTTCCACACCCAGCAGTCTCTCACGTGTTTGTTGAGAATCGAAGAGCAGGTGTTGCTGCTGCTGCTTGTGTTGCTTCTGCGATAGGTGCGGCCAAAGCTGTAACAGCGGCAAACCGTGATGCAGCGGCGCGCCTGCTGCATGCGTATGCAGCGATGTCCCGTCCCCCGCTGCAGCTGCTGTTGCGTGGTGCCCGGCCAAGTGAAGCGCAGGAGGAAGCTGCACCGCAGCAGGGGAAGCAGCGAAAGCGGCGTAGAACGAGGAAGTCGTCGAAGCACCTGTTGCTGGCGCCGACGCAGTCCCAAGCGACTCCGCAGATGCGGGGGTTCTCCACGCGGCAGCGCTCCGCCCGCCAGCAGCAGCAGGAGCGGCCGCAGGCATCACCTGCTGCGGCTGTGCGAGTAAGCTGCTCTCTGGCGTCGGCAGCGGATATTCAGCAGCCAGAGCACGGGAACTTGTAAAGGAGCCGGCTGCATGCGGCACGGGCAACACACCGGCGAAGTGGTACTCCTGTCCTCGACCTCGCTGCTGCTCCTGCAGCTGCTGCGGCTCCTGGTCCTGTAGCAGCTCCCGCTCCTGCAGCCGCTCCTGCTGTTGCTCCTCCTGCAGCAGCTGCTGCTGCTCCTGCGGCTGCTGCAAGGCCTCGTGCTGTTGCTGACACGGTCCGAATGAAAAGCGCCGCAGCAGGTCAGGTGGCGCGTCTGAAGCAGGCGCACCTGCTTCCTCCTCCGCAGAAGCGAGAGCAGAGCTCCTGCTAGGGTACGCCCCAGAATGAGAGGCAGCAGCAGCCGCAAGTGCGCGGGGTGATAAAGGCACGGCAGCAGCCGCCTGGATCGACGAAGCAGAGGAAGAATAAGCAGCGGCGTGGCTCGAGGAACAAGGGGAAGAAGCAGCAGTCTCAACAAATGAAGAAGAGGAGCTCGGGGCCGGAGAATAGGGCCTGTGGTGCCCTCCCAGCGTAAAGGTGTGCGTCTGGCTGCTCGAGGTTGGACAGACGCGTGCTGCCTGCTGCTGCTGCTGCAGAAAGAGAGCTTCACGTCGTTGTATTTCTTCTAGAATAAGAGATGCGACCTGCTTGAGGTCTCGCGCCGCTTGAAACCGCGGCACCCGCCGCAAGGCGGCGGAAGCAGAAGCAGAAGCAGCAGAAGCAGCAGCCCAGAACGCAGAAGACGCATTCTTCACAGCACCAAACGAAGAACCCCCCGCTGCGGCGGCGGGAGACGGAGGATCAGAAGAAGGAGCAGAGAAGGCTGCGGCGGCGGCAGAGACGGGGCACAACTGCACAGGACGCGACGTCATCACAGAAGAAGAATGAGGAGAAGGTGACGGGAGGACGGGAGGAGCAGCAGCGCGAGCAGCAGGTGCTGCAGAAGGCACAACAGTCGCTGCAGCAGGGAGTCCAGGGGAGTAGTGGGAGAATGTGCAAGAAGCAGGGGACGAGAAGGCAGCAGAGCCGGCGGAAGAACCTGCGGTCGTCGTGGAGCACGAGGAGGGACGCGAAGACGCAGAAGAAGACGCACCAGGCGTGTGGGAGGGGGCAGGACAAACAGCAGCAGCCGAGGAAGGAAAAAAAGAGTACGTCGGCTGCCGTTGCTGCTGCTTGGGCAGCATCGTATTGCGAGGGAGCGGCGCTGCAAGGGGAAACTTTCTTCACAGCCAACTAAAACGTCGGCTCCTCGCAGAAAGACAGAAATCCACAGGAAGTACACCCATGCAGTGGCGTATATATATATATATATATGTATGCAGTGGCGTACACGTGCATGTATGTCAACACACTTACGCGCCAAGTGCGAACTACCCGCTTAATTTCAAGCAAATGCGTGCATCTGTGATGCAGAGGGATATATATAGATGCATGTACACTCAAGCGCGGGAGTGTACATGCATAAGTGTGTAGACGACCATGAATAAATACACCTTCTGTAATGTGAGAGACGTAGAGAGGAAATGGACGGAAAAAAACAGAAAGGCCAATAGATCTAGAGGGAACTGTGGACTATGACACCTAGATATACACCTGCGCCTGTATATAGCTACACACACACCTATTTGTGCGCGTATATATATATATATGTGTATCGGTATTGGATAGTAGAAGCCCTGGAAAGGAGGACTGTGATGTAGGCGTAGATATGCACGCATGACAGGGAGTGGACGGGTAAAGCTGCGTGCTCGACGGCGAATATTCACTACTCACATGGTTGAACAGCACAGATGTTCCACCACCGGTGAGATGTTCCTCAGCGGAGTTTCCACGTCTATATCCCTACTTTCACTACGGACAGCAGGGGGTGCGACGCGTGCCGCTGTCTTGGCGCGGCGACAGACTGCTCTCTAGAGGACACAGGAGAAAATCAAAACATATACTTCTGCAAACGCAGCAAACAAAGAAGAAGATGTACACATGTCCTTCTGCAAATGTGTGAGTCTACAAATTTACGTTTATTGATGCGGCAACGGGCGTACAAGTACGGCACGAGCACTGCATATACGGGGTCGTGACAGCCGCGCAGACCCGGTGGAAGCTTTTAGTTCTCTAGGAGGAAGGGTGGAGAGAAGATTTGCAATGGAGAAATGAGTGGTAATTCCTCGGACACCGAACTGAAACAGCGGAAATGAAATACAGCTTCTCTTCTGCCCGTGCGGACATCATTTTAAAATCTGTATATTAATATATGTACACGCCTACGGATGTATACACACAGGGGGTGGCAGCGGCTGCACGTGCCGTTCCTACTACACAGTACAAAAGGTAACAGACAAACAAGGGAAGTGCCACACGCCACCGACAATTTATAGAAGGGCAGTCAAGACCGAGGGGGACCGTGAAGAAGAAGACAACGGGAAAACAACTCATCACGACATTGTCTAGAGAAACAGGCGAAGCCTCTCGTGTAGCACGAGAGGAAGACTTCATATCATGACAACCAGCGGGGCACAACAAAGTGATATTAACGCAGAGGACGCGAGAAACAGAACAGATGTCCTTTCCAGGCCCTGCGCTGTGACAGAGAGTGGGCTTTCACCCGTATAGCGGAAGGAGGCTTCCCCGCAGAATAGAGAGAGGAACAAAATGCACTAACTAGCAAAGGCCGGGAGGGATTGCGAAAAAAGCAGGAATAAGAGGGAGGTCGACGTGGGCAGAAGAACGAGAAGGAACGGAAAAAGCTGTAGTCATCGCACGTTGCGAAGTGTCCTGCTAAAACTGTTCCTTTTACGGATGAAGAAAAGCTAGCAGGCACACACAGGGTGACACGTGCGAAAAGCCGGAAACGTGAAGAGAGGCAGAAAAGGGATGTTGCGCTTTCTTGGCGAAAAGCCCCGGAAGGACGCAGAGAGAGCAACACGGCGACCATGTACGCTGCTGCTGGCTTGCTACCCGGCATCCCCGCCCACGAGCCCGCCTGCCGCAGACTCTGCCCCTGCAGTCAGTCGGCAGTTTGCTGCCGCCGAAGCAGGGCAATCACAGACTCGCAACGTTTTCTAGGCATCCGCTAGTAGCGTGCGTAATTCTTTTCTTGTCAACAGCAAGGTGTTGCTGGCGCGGCGGGTGGAAATGCTGCTGCTGCTCCTCCTGTCGTCGTCGCTCGCACACGTGCCCCTGGATGGTACAAATAAAAGGCCGGTAGCTCCTCCTCCATGACACACGGGCTCATCTTCTACGTGAGTCGTACACCTGCTGCTGCACTTGCTGCTATTCCTGCCGCTGCTGCTGGCCGACTGCTGCTGCTGTTGCAATAGTGACTGACGCGCCCCCTGGGCTGCGAAGAAACTTCTACAGACTGCTTCCTGATTCGTTTTGTACTCTTCTTCCCGGTATACCCGCTAGAAGTGGTGACAGAGAAAATCTTAGTCAACGGACGTGCGTCTATGTGTGCGTCCATCCTGCAGACACTTGCATTAACCTGTGTATGTGTGCATATAATATGAGTGACTGTATGGATGTATGCGTGTACGGGTCTACGCGTTTACCGTTGTGAGGTCGCGCGCGTGCGTACGTATGTATGTACGGATTTATCTATGTGTATGTACATACGTAGGCACGTGTGTATATAGAAGAGTTAAGAAGGGATACGCAGTTGCAGTAGAGTCGAAAACATGGCGATAAACATGCACACTCGTATGTACATATATATACACATATAGGTGCATACGTGTGTACAGTCATAGAATTCCAGAATTGATGTGGACACGTTTGTCTGTGCCTGTACACACAAGTGTGTGTGCAAAGACAGGTTCGTACGTGTTCGTGCAAGTATACGCTGCACATTTGCTTATACATCTACGTACACGCATGTATATGCACATAAACATGTATGTATGCGTGTATACGAACATCACTCTATACACAGATGCAGATTCATGTCCGCACATATACAGATATATACATATGTGAAGAGCTGTTTTGTAACAGCACCTAACACGGTGGTGAAATTCTTCACTGTGTCTCCATCTGTACACAGTGTGTGTAGGCGCATTCGCACATCTCTCTGCGAGTTCTAACACAGAATGTAGCTGCAGGTCCACATAAAGTAAAGTGGGTGTGCGCTTGTCGTGGTCCTTCGTATACGTTAGTGTATCAAGAAATACGTGAGTTACGAGCACTCGAAAGTCTGCTTCGACACGCGCGCGCAGTCTGCGTCAATGGTGGTCCCTATAGGCGAACAAACAGTATAACTGGTTGTTTCAGACCACAAGACGACTTCGTTGGACCTACACAAGGCACGACCAAGGCGTCGACACACACCCGTTATGGCGTGAAGAATCTCGTAAGAACATGCATATCGTACAGAAGAAGTACTCCGAGCGAGAGAAGCACACGTAAGGTAGTGAGACTAACTGAGGCATACATGCACAAGCGCAGTTCACGGATACTTGTATAGGTAGAAGATCAAAGGCGCCGTAGGTGGTTCGAGACACGAAGGAGGAGCTCGCTTGTGAAGAACAATTGGACGGGTGTTTCACAGATCTGCAGCACCAACCTTGTATACGTAGGCAAGATCCACACATGTGTGGCATGCAGGAGACCCTGGGAAGTGTATGCTGGTAAACACTTCGGAGTACTCTCCGTACGTAGTCAAATGTGTCGAGAGGCAGACTGACACGCACGCATGCAATATAGCAGCCTGTGAAGGTTACTTAGGAGGAGTTGCCAGCATACCTGACCTTAATAGCAACCCTTCAAGACGGGCGCGCAAATTTCTGAAGAAGGACCACTCCGTATCTGACGCTGCAACGAAACTTTGTATAATTTATGCTAGGGCGCAAAGAAGGTGAATTTCCGTAAGAGAACGGTATATGTATATATATATATATATATATCGGCGCACGTGGTGAGACTTCACATGAGGTTTCGCACAAGTGGCTATAGGTGCAACTAGGAGGAGTTGGTCAAATGTTCTGTTTCTCCTAGTGTACGTGTGGGTGTATCTGTGGGAAGGTCTTGAATTCTAGCACGTCGTCTGCTACGTTTAACAAACAAGTACGCTAAACTGACACAGAGGGAGTCCTTCAGCCGTCTACATCGCTGCGGCCTACACACCTACTCTAGTGAGCCCCTCTTCTTCGGACGTCAGTCGCGGCGGTAGGGCGAGGAGCGCGGCATTTGCTATCTTTTGAAATCCTATGCATGGATGCTGCCCACTGTGTCCTTCCATATAAGAAGCACCGGCTGCATGCGTGCCTCGGTCTTTCGCAGCGTGCGGTTTGCGTACACTTCTGCATGCGCGTACAACTCCTGCTGCATGCGTGGGGGTACGCCTCCAATAGCGTACGTCTCTGTCTCCTGTAGCAGGCGCGTGTACGAAGAGCACTGCTTCTGCGGCCGCGCAGAGGTTCTCTCACCTGCTGGAGAGTGACGCACAAGATGTCGTGTGTGCACCGGCATGCGGCATGCATGCACGGGCGCCGTTAGCCTCCATCCGACAGCACACGTACACAGTGGTCCCCCCATGTGTGTGCATACATATGTGTGAGATGGAGGCAGCTATATGCGTCTGTTCCTGTACTGGTGGATAATAAACTTCTTGCGCTACCGCGTACGCAGCTCTCGCAGCTGCGGCAGAGCGGCGTCAGCCTCTCACACAGGCGCGTACAGACACACAGGTCAACAACTCTTGACACCTTTTATTCAGAGACTCCCCATGCAGGTTTCCACATGGGGGGTGTCGTTTGCACCCGCGAAACAAATTTGTTGAGAATGCAGCCTACTAGGACCTCGTAGAAAGAGCCTTCTAATGCCACCGAGCGTGGCGTCAGCGTGCTGGTGTAGATATGTGTCGTCTTCAGACAGCCACCGGCTGATATCGCGTACAGACATACTGGTGTACGCATTTTGTGTGGGAATGTACATCTCCATGTACAAATGTGCACGCGTGTATGCAAAGTATTGACCACTTCAAAACTTACTCTCATCCTGCAGGTATGTGTTGGATACCTTGGGGTGCGTGCCTGCCCGCCAGTTCAACTGCACATGCATACATGAGTAATCGACTACATACCCATATGCAGTACGGTGTACAGCGGATATGCTAAGAGGTAGAATGCAGACGTTTCGTGTAAGAAGGCTGCTCGTGAAGTCAGTAATGCCCGCTGGTGTATCTACATCGCCATTGATGGGGTGAATCTCCGTCGTCGCCGCATACTCGTAACCGCGTAGTTTCTTCCCGTGTGAAAACGACGTAGTTGTACACTGTAGACGTATCTTCACACACACACGCTCACCTGAACGCGTAGGACAGCTGCAGGTACGTGGAATATACACGCACATATCTAGCAGCGTACGCGAATGTGGTTAAGGCCGGTTTACGTGTCTGTTTCTTGTCATTGCTCCCTAGACCAGGTGAGGACCTGCGCAGAACGCACGTCCGGCCAGTTGCTGCTGCTCAGCTTCTCTCCGTAGAAAACTGCTGCGTGCGCTTCATAGCAGCGGCGTAACCGTGCTGCACGCGTGGCAGCTGCACCTACTGCGGTGTTTCTGTTCGGGCCCAACGCAGACTTCTGCGCCGGCGAGTGCGCCCAAGCCCCACATTCACACTTGTCAGGCGAGTACACCTACTCATTATTAGGCATCTGTGTCTAAATATATCTTTAGAAATTGTTACACACTTATATGCACGTACTTCCGTCCGCGTCTACATAGGCAAAGAAACGCGAACGCAGGCGCAAAGAAACACACACATACATACACATACAGATATACATACATATATATGTATCATACGGGCTTCGACATGCCATGGACATGCACACACGCAGGCAGACTGAAGCCGCCGTCTCGTGCCTGCATCTGGACAGCCTGTGGCTTCGCGTACACCCATATACGCACAAACACAGAGACATGTGCACACGCACAGAGACATAGACACGGATCCACTCAAGTACGCAGGTATGTACATATATATATATGTATATACACATATATGTATATATATATATATACATATGCGCTTGCTTGTAGCGCCTCATCACGTTATATGTCCAGCAACGTATGCGGTTCTCCTGAATTTGTGGGTTAAGAAGCTTCAGCTGTTCCTGCTCGAAGAAAACACCAGGAGGGCCGCAAAAACAAGAAGTGCCTCGCACAGGCATGGGGACCTTCGCAGCTGTGCGACCCCGCCGCCACCCACGCACTCCTCGACTCTCCCATTTCTCCTTTACCCGTCGTTACATATTTGTCCGAGGTACACACATATGGATCCATTTGACATCTATCTTGACACACGTATACATACCCACATCTGTACACCTAGTACGTATATATGTATATATGAACACACAACCCACACGCGTATGTGTATATGTGTACGTACGCATCGTGTGGCAACGAGGTATGATCGTTAGTAGTATGTAAACGTGGGCACGGCATAATACGACCAGCTGCAGCAGAAAGGCGCTCAAGCAGCCACCCGGCGACTACGTTGACCGCCCGAGCGTCAGTGAGAAGTTTCTTTCCAGGTCTTCACGACAGACTTGTGTTGCAGGCCTCGTCCTTGACGTGTTCCTCGTGCAAGAAAATGTGACAGAAGGGCGCGCAGCCGCAGCAGCAGCGCACAGTTTTCCTCTCAGCGCGTCGGTCGTCCTGCAGTGCAGCGCAAGCACGCAGTCACATCACCACACCCCGCAAGCTTGTGCCGCGCTGCTGTCGCAGCAGAACCCAAGCTGTACACGTGCGTGTCGTTCTGCTACTCCTACTCCGCGTACAGCCGTACAGTAGTCCTAGCAGGTGTGGTAAGGGTAGCAGTGCTACTAGTAGTACAGGAGGAGTACAGCCGTTGTGGCTGGAGTGGTCGTATACATGCCGAAAGAGTACTACCAGATGTCCTAGTTGTAGTTACTGTAGTAAAACTGTACTGCTAGTAGTAGTACAGTAGTAGTAGCAGTAGTATAGTAGTAGTAGTATAGCAGCAGTAGTAGTAATGGCCGTGCTATAGTACTATAGTAGTCGTCGTAGTACGAGTCGTGGAGCAGGACCAGAAGTAGGGATATAGCAGCAGCAGCCGCAGTAACAGTTGTACACTGATACTGCTTGTAGCAGTAGCCGTAGTAGTAGTAGTCGTCGTAGTAGTAGTAGTCGTAGTAGTAGTGTTAGTACTAGTATTAGTACTAGTGCTTGTAGTAGGTGAGGTAGTAGTAGTAGTAGTAGCCACAGGAGTGTAACAGACGCGCACTGCCGTGCCCCAGCAGTTTTGTGTTATCGCCCTTTCTTTACTGCTAGACAACTGTCCCCCTGATGACTGCTATGAGCATTCGTTGAGACGGCGCGCGGCCGCTGGGACGGCGGTTTTTGTCCTTCTCGTTCCTCCTCTCTCTCTTTTGTTTACAAGAACGTTTTCGTCAAGAAGATCCTCTTACGGTAGTCTGCACTGCAGGTGCTGTTGTGGTTGCCGCTGCTGCTGTCGTTGCCGCCGCTGCGAGACGACGGCGCAGCCTGCAGCATCTCTTCTCTGAGGCGCCGTCCCCCGCCCCCTCCTCCTCCTCCGCTGCTGCTGCTGCCTCGCGCATGCAGCGGAAGCAGACCGCGGATCCGCTCCTCGGCACTGCTCTTGGCCGCGCCCGCTGCACCCGCGGCTTCGCCACCTGCTCCTGCTGCTGCATGCGGGCCTTTCTTCTCTGGCAGACGGCTGCTCTCTGGTGCAGGCCACCCCACACTGATGCGGCTCGCTTCGTGCCGCAGACGACCAGCGGCGCTCGCCTGCTGCTGCTGCAGGCGCTCTGCTGCTGTTGTTGGTGGCGACCCTGTCCCCGCTCCGCCTCCGCTACTGAGAAGGACGCGATCCCGCAGACCTCGCCGCTGCGGCAGACTGCTGCCGCTGTTCCTGCCGCCCAGACCCTGCGCGGTGGTCGTCTCTATCCTGCGTCCGAAATTTGCCATCGCTGCGACTTCTGCTGCTAAACTGCTGCCGCAGCCCCTCTTCAGCAAGCTGCTGCTCGCCAGCATGCCTCTCCTTCCTCCTTCACTGCTGCTGCCTGCTGCTCCTCCCGCGCCGGTCACAGTCTCCGCACCCGGTGCTGTTTCCCCAACACCACCAGCCCCACCACCTGCTGCTGCGCTTTCTTTTAAACCAGTCCCTGCGTCGCTTCTCCCCCCTGCATCCCCTGCCGCTGCTCCGCTTCCTTCTCTAGCAGGAAGCGCAGCAGCTTCTGACACGCCTCCGACTCCGGCTGCTGTCGATACTGGCTCTCCTGCTGGTGCGTCATCTGCACACGGTACTCCTGCTAAAGTTGACGCTGTGGCTCTTGCTGCTCCTGCCCGGGGTCCCGTGGCTGCTGCAGACTGGGCACCTAATGCAGTTCCCGCTGCTGTTGCGGCCCGTACCGCCGCTCCTGGCGCTGCTCCCACCACGTCGGTCGGCGTATAATAAGAGTCGTCGGATCCATCTTGCGACGCCTTCCCATTTTTTGCTACTGCAGCGTCTGCCTTCGCTGCCACTGCCGCTGGGGCTGCCATCCTTGCTGCTGTGTCTGCTTCTCCTGTTCCTCCAGCTGCTGACTGCATCCTTCTTCCACCTGCAGGTGTACACCGCCGGGTGCGGGCCAGTCTTCCTGTGACTGTAGCTGCGGTGGAAAGCGTCGCAGACCCTGTAGCAGCCCCCAGCATTGCTGCTGCGGGTGCAACTCTGCCCGTTCGCTGTCTGGCGGCTGCCGCTGCTGCTAGTGTTGTTTCTTCTTCAGACAGAACCGACGCTGTTGGGCGAGATGACGCCCTCATCGCCCCGTCTCTCTTCCCTGCTGCTGGGAGTGCGCCACCTGCTGTTCCCGCCGGTTCGGCTCCTCCTCCTGCTGCAAAGCGTCCTGCTGTCTGGGTATCTCTGGCTGCGGTTGGTGGTGGGGCTGTTTCTGGGACTCCTCTTTGTCGTGTCTCCGCAGCTCCTCCCCCTGTTGATGTTGCAGCAGCTGGCGCTGCAGCTGCTGGGGCGGGTGCGGGAAGAGGACAGCCGCTGCTATGCGGAAGCCAGCATCTGGACTCCAACTGCCCACCACACACGGGAGACTCCCCACATAGCGACTCCTTCCTGGATGGAACTGCTGTTGCCTGTGCTGCTGTCGGCGTTGCTGCTGCACTCGCGGCTGCTCCAGGACGTGAAGCCGACCCACTTCTCGTCTCAGCGGCCAGTCGCTCGCCTTTGTTCGCGCTGCACTGCAATCCTGTTCCCGTCCAATCCTGTCTCTGCTGCAGAGAGTGTTGCACAAGAGTTCTTTGTCCTCCTGCTCCTCCTGCAGCGGCAGCAGCAGCGGCAGCTGGGAACGTAATCTTGCCGCGTCCTTGGCTGCTGCTGCTGCTACGTAGTTCTGCAGCGTGCGTGCCTCCTCCTGCAGAGTTGCTGCTCCCACGCTGGCGACCGATGCCTGGTGGCGGGAGAAGCTGACCTCTTCCTGTTGCTGTCTCCTGTGTTGCTGCTGCGGCCGCGAAGCTCTCCGGGGCTGCTGCTGCTGCTGGCGGGCCTGTCTCTTGGGTGCCTACCGCGTCTGCTGCATTGGCAGCCGGCGAAGGAATCGTTGTCGATGCTGCTGCTGCCCCAAGCGGAGCCCCGCTGCTCGCAGCAGATACTCCTGCATGCGTGAGCCGGGCCCCCAGGGATCGAACACGAAATGGACTGCCTCCCCCGCCTGCTCCGCGAGCGGCTGTTGCTGCTGCTGCAGCCGCCGCACCAGCAGAGGCTCCACGAGTCGCAACAGCAGCGCCGGCGGGAAGAGGAAGCGCTGGCGAGGAGAGAGAAGCGGCAGTAGCGTCAGTCGCAGACGTCGATAAAGCAGGGACGGATGTGGGAGAAGACAGCGCAGCAGCAGTTGACGCACCAAATGTCAGAGAGGCTCTAGGGGAAGTACTGCTCGTATTCCTGCCGAGCCGCATGAAGTTGTCTGCTTGTCGAGAGAGAGCTGCAGCTCCTCGTCCGACTCCTGCTGCTGCTGCTCCTCTTCTTCTTCGATCGCTTGTTAGACTGCTGGTGGGACTGGCTCCGCCTGCGGGTGCTCCTCCTGTTGATGCTCCGACACATCTTCCCCCGCTCCATAGGCTGCTGGTGGTGCTCCCTCTGATGTCCCCAACGTGGTCCAGACTCCCGCCACTTCCGGCGCAGCTATTGCTGCCACTGTTGCTGCTGCTGAACGCCGCTACCTGTGTCCCACCGGCTGCCTCCCCGCCACCGCCCATCCCTCCGAACACACCCGCTTGCTGCTGCAGCACTGCCTGCTGCTGCTGTTGCACTGGCACCTGCGGCTGTCGCTGGAGCTGTTGTTGTTGCACCGACACGTGCTGCTGCTGCGGCAGCTGCTGCAGGGGCGTCTGGGATGCAGGATGCGACGGCTTCTGCAGTGGCGGTGTGTGCGGGGGAAGCGGGGGCTGCTGCTGCCGCGGTGCCGGCGACGGCTGCGCTGGTGGGCCAGGAGGCAGCTGCTGCTGCGGTGGCGGCGGTGGGAGAGGAGGGAGTGGCGGTTGCACGGTTTGCTGCTGTTGCAGGGGAGGCGGCGGCTGCTGCTGCAAGGATGACGGCTGGGGAGGTAGCGGAGGTTGCTGCTGTTGCTGCTGCAGCTGTTGGAGTTGTGCCTGCAGCGGCGGTGGGTGTGGCGGTGGCGGAATCGGTTGCTGCTGCCGATGTAGCTGCTGCTGGTGTAGAGGCTGCTGCTGCTGTGGAGGAGGCAGCGGCTGCGGCGGCTGTGCAAACTGCTGCTGCTGCTGCTGTTGCAAGTGCAACTGCTGCTGCTGCTGCATGTGCTGCTGCTGCTGTTGCTGCTGCATGTGCTGCTGCTGTTGCTGCATATGCTGCTGCTGCTGTTGCATGTGCTGCTGCTGCTGCTGCATCTGCTGTCGCAGAGCGAGACTTCGCCCTGTCAGCGTTGTTGCCGAGCTGCTGCCTGGCACTCCGTAGAAAAGCGTCGGACGAGGTGGCCCTCCTCCTGCACCTAAGACTCCCTTCTGCTGAAGCGGGGCATAGGGCAGTGTCACGGATATGCCAGCAGCAGCAGCACCAGGTGATGCTGCTCCGACGCCTGCTGCTGCCGCATGCTGCCCAAGTGTCGGGTGTTTGTGCAGAGGTGCGCAGTGCATTGGCGTGGAGGTGGGTGGCGACGGTCGCACTCCCGCTCCTCCTGCTGCTGCTGCTAAGGGCGGGGGCATGAGCAGCGGCAGCAGCGCTTTGCTCGTGCCGCTGCCCGTTCCGCCAGGCGCAGCAGCCATGGCACCAGCAGCAGGAACAGGAGGGGGCGGGTTGTAGTACGCAGACGGCGCAGCAGGAGCAGTCTCTATCAGCGGAGGGTTACTCGACAACAGCGGGCCGACAGCTGCTGCGGCCACTGCTGCGGCTCCCCCGCCTCCTGCTGCTCCCCCTCTGCTAGGCGCCGGGGGAGGCGGACAGACATACGGTCCAGCAGCAGCAGCATCACCATGGCTGCTGCTGCCGCCCAGCGTGACGCCACCTGTTGCTGCGCCTCCTGCAGCTGCTCCCGCTCCTCCTCCTCCTGAAGCTGCTGCGCCGCTGCTGCTTGAAAAGGTAGTGCCGCCGCCGCTGCTGTTGCTTCCTGCAGACGCTGCTGCTCCACCTCCACCCCCGCCTCCTCCTCCTCCGCCATACATCAGAACGCGCATATTCCTGCGGTAGTCTAGGTGATACTGGTTCATTGCTTTGCAAGCGGCATCATATGCTTCTTGCTCCCTCTCCGTCAGGGTCACCTGTATATGCGGCGGCACGCCCTCTTGCAGCAGCAACTCTTCCTCTTCTCCGTGATGAATAACCACCTCACCACCGCTTCCAACCCCCCCTCCAGCCTCTGCTGCTGCGCTTCTACTTCCTCCTGTAGGCGAGCTTCGCTCCTCTCCTCCGGTCCCCCCACCACCTGAAGCACCTGCTGCTGTTCTTCCTGCTCTCCCGCCTCTTCCACCAACCCCGGCAGCAGCAGACTCCAACCCTGCCTCTCTCTCCGCTGTCTGGACACGCCGGCCCCCTGCCGGGCCTGCTGCTTTTCTTCCGCCCAGTCCTCCTCCTGCTCCACACTGCTTCTCTTTGCCATGGTGCAACTCCCCAGCGAAACTCACTCCGGTCGATCCTCCTCCTCCTCCAGCTGTTCTTCTTCCCTCGCCGCTTTCCCCCTTCCCACTCGCCGCTGCTCCTGCTGCACCACTCTCTCCTCCTGCACCGGACGCTGCGGTTCCCCCTCCTCCTCCTGCTGCGCCAGCGCCTCCTGCGCCTGCTGCACCGAGCGTCGCAGGCCCTCCGCCGCCGCCGCTTCCTGTCTCGCTGCTGCTCGTCCTCCCGTCTCCCTCCGGCCCTCCTCCGCCCCCCAACGTGCACCAGCCAGGGCCGCTGCTGTTGGTGCCCATTAGCGGCAGCTCGGGATTCTCCTGCTGCTGCACCAGATCATTCAGGTAACTCCACCCCGGGTGAAGCGCCTTCACCAAGCGCAAATGCTTCAACGCAGAGAGCAGATCCGCTCGCAGCGGACTGATGAAGCAACGAGCTCGGTCCCGCAGATCTCGGAAGGAAAGCCGATGCTGGTGCAGGAAAAGACGGCGACACCATTGAAAGTCATCTGGGTGTTGCCAGTGTCCGTATTTATCATCGCTTACCAAGGAGTGATGTCTGCCCATTTCGTCAACAAGCGAGTGCAAGTGGACCCGAATTTGGTGGGTTCTGCCCGTATGAATCTTCACCCAGTTCAGCGTGTACTTAAGCGGCTCGCCGAGACCCCCCCCCGGGGAGCCCCCGCCGCCCTGCTGTTGTGGCTGCTGCTGTTCAGCCCCCACAGCACTGCTCCCGCTGCCACCGCCCGCGCCGCTGCTGCCGTGCTTTTGCTGCTGCTGCTGCACCAGTGTTCGGTCTGCTGTTGTTGCCGACTGCCCCCCCCCGCCGCTGCCCTCCCGCTGCTGCTGGCCCCCTGCGCCGTCCATCCCCACGCCGCCTGCGCCGCCCCCTCCACCGCCGCTCGCGTTGCTTGCGTACACCGTCGTCGTGCTGCGCAGCTCGCGGTGTTCAAGATGTGCAAGTGGCTTCACAAACGTCAGAGACGGCTGCCCCGCGTGGTGGATGTGGGACAGCAAGCGACGCCCGTCTGTCGACGTTAAGATAGGAGAGTCAATCACGTGGAAACCCGTCGGCAGCGTGCCATGGCACAAGCAGATATATTCCTTCGTCACCGTCCGTCGGTGCATCTGGTCCCGGATCCAGTGCCACGCATGCGGCGTCTGCAGCAGCAGTACACCCCACCAACCCGGCACAACACACACAAATCCTACCCACACATATACATGTATATACACATCAGTGTTACATACATATATACACACATAAATACACATTCATACACATTCATATACATGTGTATGTCTATACATGTACATACACGTATGTTTTGTGGACAAGCAAACAAATCTGAGGGGTCTCTACCTGAGGAAGAAGGGGACTACTGGACGAAAGGATACCGAAGAGAGGGGACAGGGGGGATGCAGGGAGGAAGAAGAAGGACATGAGGAGCAGAAAGCGGACGGAGAGGAAATCGACGACGACGACGACGTAAAAGGCGTCAGCGGCGGGCCTGGGAAGCCCCTGGTGTCTGCTCGACGTAGCGGCGTCACCAGCAGCACAGACACCGCCGAAACGCGGATGGAAGGGGCGGTGGGGCGGAACGGAGAGGAAAAGTAGGAGAGCGAAGCAGCACCAACGCAGCCGGAAGTGGGCCACTAAAAGGAGACCGCGCAGCAGCACTGGCAGCGGCAGTCGCAGCAGCGCTGCAGCAGCGACGTGCCCGCAGTGGCTGACTTCTCACGCTGAGATGCGCACGCGAGGTAGCAGCATCACCACTTCCGACCCCCAATGTGACACCTACGTACATGCACTAGATACAAATGTACCTACACATACATGAGTGTGTATATGTATGTATGTATATATATATATATATACATACCTGAGTACTGGTATGTACGTATATATATATATATATATATGCATGTATACATACACAGCAAAGTATGCTCGGAATGAGTGTGTATATGTGTGCATAGGCGAGTCAACAAGGGAATATCGTCGCCCTGTCACGTCTAACTCCTGTTGCACACGTCGCCCACAAGCACCTCAGCAGCCCAGTGTGTTCGTGTGTGCGATACATGTATCTATATCTGTACCTGTACGGATAGATCCAGATACAGATGTAAATACATATAAATATATGTAAATATAAAGGTACACGTATATATACGTACGTATACACGCGTGTGTACCCCTACCATCAATCTCTCTCTAACACACCAGCACGACTCTATGTAGATAGAGAGCACGATATATATATATATATATGTACGTTTATAAATGTAAAGAGAGACGTAGAGAGAGACACATATCCATACATGTAGGGAGATAGATAGATTCACACCGATACCAACACAGAGAGACACACACACGCACAAGCATACACAGAGACACACCTGTATACGTATTATATGTATGTATATACAGAGGGAGAGGCACGCAGACATCGATCTACAGATAGACAGATATACCTACGTGTACGTAGTAGGTACAGACACACAGACATGTATAGACGTGGTTTGTACGCGGATACGCCTCCGCGGTCGGGAGACGAGCCCAGGGGCACTACCCCGCCCGGAATACGCTCTCAAATGAGGAGAAAATTTCCCTTCTCTCCGTCTTCCTCTTTCTCTGCTCCCCTTTGTGTGTCTCTCTCTAGTGGGCTCTCTGTGCGCTCTAAGGCAGCAGTGGGGCGCCTGGAAGTGGCAGGGGCGGCTGGAGTACCTGCGCTATGATAATGGGGCCCGAAGTATCGACGTCGAGCCTGTGGCCGAGGCCGTAGTTGCACTCCTTCATTTTGCCGGTCGGGTAGCCGAAGCGCAGACTGCAGTACAGGCCGAGCGGCTCAGGTCGGGACGAGCTGACGATAGTGCTGATCAGCCGGGGCTCCATGACCGGGTCATAGCGCACGTCGCTACAGTGCCAGCCCGGCGGCTTCTCTATAACCGTGAGTCCCTCGCCCACCCACAGCACCTCTGGCTCGCTCTTGGGTCCCGGCAATTCCTTGGCTGAAAGGAACGAGCCGCTGCTGCCGTCGAGTTCTTCTTCTTCGTCGCTGCAGTCTGCGCAGGACGAGGAGTTCACGCCGCCGCCTCCTCCTCCTGCGGCAGCAGAGGACGCCCTTCCCCCCGTGCTGCCTGCCCCACCCGCTCCGCTTCCGCCTGCCGCGGTCCCACCGAGCCCTCCAGTGCCCCCGCCTGCGGCGCCGTCCGCAGTCGACGAGGAAGAAGAGCCCGCACCCGACCACCCAGATGACGCCGACACGTGCTGCTGCTGCTGGCGCGCCCGGGCGAAGGCCGAAAAGGAGGACGCCGCAGCAGCGACTGAAGACGCATACCCCTTCTGAGAAACGCACGCAGCAGCAGGAGCTCCTGCCGGTTGTTTTCCTGCTCCTGCTCCTCCCCCTCCTCCTCCAGATGGGCTACTCGTGCTGCGGCGGCAACTGCTGCTGCCGGCTGGCGCCTCCTGCTGCTGCTCCAGTAACGAAGGCTCTAGCAGCATGTTGCTCCCCACACTCCACAGACGCGAGCTGCTGCTCTTGCCTCGGCTACTCTCCCGCTCGCTGTGGCTGACACGACTGCTGCCGCTCCTGCTGCTGCTGTTGCTGCTGCTCCTGCACGAAGCCTGCGCAGCAGCAGCAGCAGTCAAAGAAGTCGGCGTGCTGCTGCCTCCTCGCGGCGTCCCAGGTGTTGCAGCCGCTCCTGCGTCGGAAGAGCCACACGAGGCAGCACCGCTTCCTGCTGCCAGACCAGCAGCAGTAGCAGTCGCAGCACCGGCTGCAGTCGCAGCGCCTGCAGCAGCGGTCCCTGAAGCAGCAGCAGCAGTCGCTGGAGCCGCAGCAGAAAAAGCCGCCGGGAAGTTCTCTGTCTTCACGCGCACGCGATACGAGTTGCTGTTCCCCTCGGCCAGCCGAATGGCCAGCATATCCAAAGACTCAGAACGCGCCCCGAGACCGACTGTGTTGCTGCAAGTGTCGGTGCCGTGGCTGCCGCCGTGGCCGCTGCTGCTGCTGCCACTGCTGCTGGTGCTGTCTCTGCCTCTTGTCCCGCTGCTGCTGCATGCACGGCTGCTACTGCCCTTGCTCCCCGATGACCCCCTCGAGCAAATTTCTGCGTAGCTGCACGTGCGCCACTGATCGCTCTCAGCCGTTGCGGCTGCTGCTGCTGCTGCTCCTCGTGTTGCGACTCCCGCAGCAGCTCGACTCACGTACACCGCGGTACTACCTCCAGCAGGCGCGTGGACAGCTGCAACAGCAGCGCCCGGTGGATTACCTGCCGCAGAACGTCTCCGTACTTCTGGAGAGATGCCGCCACCACCAGCAGTTGCACCATCTGCTGCTGCAATTCCTACAGCCTCGTTGTTGCCTGCCTCTGCTGCCGCGGCTGCTGCAGTGGTGTTGCCTGCTGCAGCACCTCCTGCCGTTCCTTCCACTGCAGCCCTAATCGGACCTGCTGCTCCTCGGCTTCGCAATGCTTCCACGCGTGGTCGCGCAAGCGATGAACTAGAAACCGCAGTAGCACCTGCTCCTGCACCAGAAGCATGGGCTCCACCTGGGCCCTTGGTGGGACGGTGCATGATGCTGCTGACTTTGCTGCTATTGTTGCTCTCCTTCTTGAGATCCAAGAGAAATGCAGACGCTCTGTTGCTCCGGCTGCTTGTGCGATGACTGCTGCTGCTTCCCGGCGGTGGACGCAGAGGACTTGCCATCGCAGCCAGAGACTCACTTATCGACGGGTTGTAATCTCGACGACTCAAGCCCTTCGAAAGACCAGTCACGCTACTGCCGCTCGCATTGCTGCTGCTGTTGCTGGCAGTGCTGCTGCTGCTGGCAATGCTGCTGCTGCTGCTGCTGGTGGCGGTGCTGCTGCTGCTGGCGGTGGCACTGCTGCTGCTGACACTGCTGCCACCGGCGCTGCTGCTACTGCTACTGCGGCCAGACGGGCTGCTGCTGTGTGTGGAGCCGCTGCCACTTGCGGAGCTGCTGCTGCTTCTGCTACTGCTGCTGCCGGCTTCCCCGCTGCCGACGCTGCTGTCCCCAGAGTGGTAGTAGCTGCTCGTTCCGCTGCTGGTGTACGCTGCAGACCCAGGCGTCGACGCAGAAGTGGAGCCGCTGCTGAGCACTGCCTTCTGCAGCCCCGCGGCAGCTGCTGGAGACCCAGCAGCAGTAGGAGCAGGAACCCCTGCCGAAGGATGTGTGCCTGCCACTACTGCTTCAGTGGACGGCAGTCCTGCCGTTGCTTGTCGTCCACTGCTCCTGCGTTCGCGAGTGTTTCTGCTCGCATTCGAAGTTTTGCCGACAGACCTTCCTTCAGTGTCTCCCGGTTCCTGCACTTCCTGCTGCTGCCACGGCTTCTGTGTTTGCTGCTTCTGCTGCTGCTGCGCCTTCTGCTGTTGCTGGGGCGGCAACTGCTCCGGCGGCGGTTGCTGTTGCTGCTGCGCCTCAAGCTGTCGCTCTGCGGTAACTCCCTTCGTTTTCGAAAGTCTCCGCTGCTGTTGCTGCAGTGACGCCGCGCTATCACTACCAGCAGCAGCAGGAGCGGTAGCGGCACCAGCATGAGCAGCAGCGGGTGGCGAGTCTCTTGGCTGCTCTGCTGCAGTGGACGCCTCACGAAGAGGAAGTCGCGATGCACTCGTACGTCTGTATGCAGTGACCCCGGCGGCGGGAGACGGGTCGGCAGCAACAGCAATGTGTGGGAGATCAGCAGCACCAGCATTCCTTTCGGCGCCGCTTGTCCTTCGAGAATCCCCACTCGTAGCTGCTGCTGCTGCTGCAACTGCAGCTCCTGGTTCCGCTGCTGTGAGGGCTGCCCCCGGTTTTGCAGCGCCACTTTCGTCGGCAACTCCTCGTGATACAGCAGGTCCTCCTTCTCTCTGTCCTCGCACGCCTGCTGCCGCATTCTCCGGCTGTGTTGCTGCCGCTGGTCCCCCAACCCCTGCTGCTGCTGCACCTGCCGGATCTCCTGCTGCGGCAGCCCCTGCTTTCGCTGCTGCGTCCGCCGCAGGCGTTATTGCAGCAGCTGCTGCTGCTCTTACTGCGAGTATCTCGTTCGCTGCCTTATACGCATCACCGACGGTTGTCACTACGTTCCGCTGTCCGGTTTTCGCAGGAGAACGAGGCTGGGCGCCCCCAGCCGCTGCTGCTGATACTTTCAATCCTTCCGTCTTGACCGCAGTGTCAGAGACGTACCCCTGCCGCACAGCAGCAGCAGCACCGATGATCTGCTCAGCAGCAGGAGTAGCACTGTCGCCAACACGCATATCGGGAAGCGGTCGACTCGCGGCAGCAGCAGCCGTCCGATCTCCGGCAGCAGAGGACGCGCCGACAGCCGGTGCCGCAACAGCAGCAGAGCGTCCTACCGGAGTCCCTACCGCGTCTGGTGCGTGTGCTGCTGCCTCACGTGGCTGCTCCTGCAGCTGCTGCTGCTCGAGTCTAGAGCGCTCCTTCGCAGGAGGCATCACCGCCGCCTCATCCCCGGCAGCAGCTGACTGTGCCCCATTGCGGTACTGCAGAGCGTCGCTGTGTGCGGCTGCATCTGCGTGCACAGCTGCTGTCCGATGTCCTGGCACTGCACTTCGACTCTCGAGACCCCGCTGCTGCTGTTGCCCGTGGCTGCTTCTTCTGCTAAGACTGCGACTCACACGAAACCCTCCACACGCAGGAAAGGCGCCGTCCGTCTGCGAAGCACCGCCGGCCGACAGCGTCGTCTCTGCTGCTGCTGTTGGTGCAGCTGCTCCTCCAAAATACGACGACGAAGTACTGCACGACGGGTGGAAAAGAACAGCGGGAGGACCTGCCGGAGTGTACTGCGGAGGAGGAGGAGGAACAGCAGTAGCAGCAACCGCCGCAGCGGCAGCCGCACGGGACACGGCAGCAGCTGTAGCGGACACAGCAGCCGCGGTAGCGTTCCTTCCACCACCAGGTGCTGGTCCTGCTACAGCCGGACTGTCTCCGCACGCACCCGAGTCGTCAACAACAGCAGCAGTTCGGCTGCTGCTGAGCGTAAACACAGAGGCGCCCGGATGCTGTGTGGGGTCCGCACATGCCGCAGCCGCGACAGGAGGCGAGGAAGCGGATGCTGCAGCAGCAGCTGCGAGTGGCAACTCCTCGCTGTAGGGCGAAGCTGTCGGACTAGATGACGGCAGCGGCCGCTTGTGCTGCTGCTGCTGCTGTCGACTCGCTGCTGATACTGCCGAATACGGGCACTGATAAGAAGGTTCAGAAGAAGAGGCTGCCTGCTGCTGCACTGCGACTAACGGCTGCTGTCTCACGTCGTGTGCTCGCCAAGTCACGCCCGCATGCTTTACTTCCGTCACCTGCTGCTGCTGCTCAGATTTCACAATCCCACACACGCGCTGAGTCTGCAGCTGGACTGCCGAACTCTGCCCCTGCTGCTCCTGCTGCTGCCGCTGCACCAGCTCCTGCTGCTGCATATCCGATGACGGGGGCGGCTCGTGCGCCGTCGGCAGCTGCTGCTGCTCATCCTGCCCCTCCTCTTCCTCCTCCCCCTGCTGAGGAAAGTTCTGCTGCTGCTGACAGACTTCTCTTCTCCGTAGCAGCGACGCGGACGTGCTACCAGACTCCTCCTCTCTCTCGTGTGACTGCAGGGGGCTCTGCAGAGCAGCCCGGGGAAACGGCAACTGCGTATGCTGTCGCTGCTGCTCGTCCTCCTCCTCCTCCGGCTGCTGCTGCTCCTGCTCCTCCTCCGGCTGCTGCTGCTCCTGCTCCTCCTCCGGCTGCTGCTGCTCCCCCTCCTCCTCCTTTGGCTGCTGCTGCAGCTCCACCTGCTCCTCCTGTCTTGTCCACTCCGGTCGTCGCAGCACATGCGCGTCTTCGAAATGCTGTTCCTGCTGTTTTTCATGCATGTGCTGCTCCTGCAGCAGTTGCTGCTGCGGCAGTTGCTGCTCGGGCAGTTGCTGCTGGAACAGTTGCTGCTGGGGCAGTCGCTGTTGGGGCAGGTGCTCCGGTTCTTCGTCTTTCAGCGATTCTTCTGTGTGATACGCACGAGTTGAGCAAGAGACATCAAAGCTAGCGAGCTGCTGCTGTTGCTGCCGCTGCTTCCGCTCGGCATCGCCCAGCTGCTGGGCTACCACATGCATCTGCTGCAGCAATTGTTTCTCTGCTGCTGTATCTGGCAGCAGCAGCACACGGCTCCCAGCAGCGCGTGCAGCTGCAGCAGCAGCAGGGCGGTACGAAGACGCGGGGGGTGTGCGCAGCGGAAGCGGAAGCTCGGACTCGGTGAAAACAGAGCTGCTGCCCAGACCTGCATTACTGCTGCAGCTCGTCAAATGACTCGGCCCTGCAGTCCTTCTCCTTCCTATCGCACCCACTGCTGCCGTTCCAGCGCTTACTACGTCTGCCTCTCCCGATCCTTCCTCTCCTGAGCCCTGCGGCTCGCCTCCCCCCCTTCCCGCCGCTGCCGCTCCTTCTTCCGGAGAAACTGCTGCCAGTGTCGTTGCTGCTGTGACTTCATCGTCAACCGCCTGGGGCCGCAGCTGCAGCGGCAGGAACGGCCGTGGAGACAGCGTACTCGAGTAATACGGGAAGCTCTCATGCAGCGGGAAGAGTACCTTCTCCTGTACCAGCTCGTGAGGCTTCTGTGTGAGCTGTTGCTGCGGCCCAGCCTGCTGCTGCTGGTGGGTCTCGAACCCCTGCTGCTGTCGCTGCCCTTTCTCCTCTTCCCCAGAAGTGAGATGGACAGACTGCCTTTCTTCCGTCAACACCCGCAGCTGCTGATGCAGCAGCTGTTGCTCCGCTTGTCCATCTGCTTCTTTCTCCTGCTGGCGCTGCAGCGGCGTCGCCCTCTGCTGCAGCAGGACCCCCACACCTACCTGCGGCGGCTGCGATACATACGGTCCCAGCGGCAGCAGATCTGCTGGCATTGCCTGGCCTTCGCTATACACATGCTGCGGGGACGGCTGTTGCCCTCCATGGCTGGTCTGCTGCTGATTCTCCGACAGGGAGAGCTGCTCTTGCTGCTGTGGCATGCCTTGCTGCTCGCCTTGCCCCTGCACGCAGTGCTGCTGCTGCTGCTGTTCACGTGGAGCGAGCTGCTGCTCTTGCGCCGGCGGGGGAAGCGGCCGCTGGCGCGAATCCTCCACGTGCACGTGTGGTTGCTGCTCTTGCGAAAACTGCTGCTGCTGCTCATCACGTGAGTAGAAGGAGCCGCTTCGCGAGAGTTCTGAAGCCGATGCAATGCGGTCTGCAGCAACTTGCTCCGGCCGCTGCAAGTAGCCCTGCTGTTGCACAAATGCTTGCTGCTGCAGGAATTCTTGCTGCTGTACCTCCTGGGGCTGCTGTTGCCCATGTCGCTGTCGCAGCTGCTGCGGCTGCACCGCAGGCGGAGTCTGCAGCTGAAGCTGCTGGAGCAGAGAAGACTGCTGCTGCAACAAGGAAGGCTGCTGGTGCAACACGGAAGGCTGCTGCTGCAACAACGAAGGCTGCTGGTGCAACAAGGAAGGATGCTGCTGCAGCAAGGAAGGATGCTGCTGCAGCAAGGAAGGATGCTGCTGCAGCAAGGAAGGCTGTTGCCGCAGCAAGGAAGGCTGCTGCTGCTGCAGAAACATGGGCTGCTGCTGCTGCACCGCTGAGAGCTGCTGCGGCGGCGGCACCGCTGAGAGTTGCTGTTGCTGCACCGCAGAGCGTTGCTGCTGCTGCAGCAGCAATGAAGGGACCTGCATCTGCTGCTGTCGCAGCGGGTAGGGCTGCTGCTGCTCCAGAGGGGGTGGCGGGTGCAGCGGTGGGGGGGGATGCAGGGGAGGCGGTGGCGGAGGCTGCTGTACCTGCTGTGGCTGCTGTCGGATTGCCTGCTGTTGAAACGGCAACTGCTGCTGTTGCTGCTGCTGCGGCGGCCATCCGTGTTGCTGCCGTTGCTGTTGGTAGTGCAAGAGCTGCGCCTGGTGTTGTGGCAGCCCCAGCGGTCGCTGCTGTGGATGCCCGTACTGCGTCGCCTGCGCCGGCTGCTGCTGCTGCAGCGATGGCTGCCGCTGCAGCGCACTCGAGGAGTAAATACTCTGCTGCTGCTGCCGCTCCAAGGGCTGCTGCAGCTGCAGTTCTTCCTGTTGTTGCAGCAGCTGCTGCTGCTGGTCCAGCTGCTGCTGAACTCGGAACTGCTGCTGCACGTGTAACAGCTGTTGCTGCTGTGTGGGGTACGACGGGGGAGGGTAGCACAGGGACATGCTGCTGATATGGCTGCTTTCAGAGTCTCTTCGAGGCCTGTGGACATCTGCGGAAGCGCCTCGCAGCTGTGCTCCTCCACTAAAACGGTGCTGCTGCAGACGCTGTTGTTGCAGACGCTGCTGTTGCACCTGGTGCTGCTGAAGAAGCTGCTGCTGCAGGAGTTGCTGTTGCTGGGCTTGCTGCTGCTGCAAGACTTGTTGCTGATGCACAACTTGCTGCTGTTGCAGGACTTGTTCGGGCGGCTGCTGCTGCAGGACTTGTTGCGGCTGCTGCTGCAGGAGTTGTTGCGGCTGCTGCTGCACGACTTGCTGTTGCTGTTCGAAAAATGGCACGTTCTCCTGTTGCTGCTGCTGCGACGCGACAGCTTCTGCGTGTTGCAGAGCGGGGACTGCATGTGGCAGCTCCTGAGACGTGCGTGATGGCGCAGCCGTCATCAGCGAAAACGGCTGCTGGGGCAGACGGGAGGAAGGGCTTCGGCCGCGGAGCTGCAGAGGTGAGACGAGGTGCAGCTGCTGCTGCCGGTCGTACAGCAAGGACTGCTGCTGCTCCTGCGGCTCCGCCTCCTGTTGTTGCTGCACTGACACCCGCCGCAGCTGTAGCTGCGCCGCAGTCCTGCCGTTGTACACTGCAGCTGCAGCGTTTCCCTGCGACAGCCCCTGCACGCCGCTAGCTGCCACCTCGACGCCACCACTGCTCCTGTCACACTGCAGCAGCTGCGCCAGCCCACAGGAGGACGCTTCCTGTTCGATGTACGTTGGCTGCTGCCCCTGGTCCTGCTGCTGGTAGTACAACTGTTGCTGTGGCGGCTGCAACTGGTAATACGACTGCTGCTGAGGCTGCTGCTGAGCAGCAGGAGGAGAAGGAGGAGGATGTGGGGTCCGCTGCCGCTGCCCTTCCTGCGCGTCGACTGCTCCTCCTCGCCCCGTTGCATCCACTCCAAGAAACGCATCAGCTACTGCGAAGACCGAGCCGTACTGCCGCTTGTGACTGGGCAACTGCTGCTGCGACGGCGGCGGGAGTGGACGCGTGCGGGGCTCCTGCTGCGTTGCACACGTGCGTGCCTGCTGCTGCTGAAGCACCTGGACCTCTGCCAGCTGCAGCCGTTGCTGTTCCTCCTGCGGCTGCAGTAGCTGCTCCTGCTCGTCCTGTTTTTGCACCATCATCTCCATCATTCCGTCCATTTGTTGCTGCTGTTTATTGACCTCCTCCTGCTGCTGCTTCTCGTGCTGCTGTTGCTGGTGGTGCAAGGAGGAAGTCGCCTCCACGTCCTCCTCCTCCACATGCAGGCGGAGGAGGTGTCGCACTGCCGCTTCGCGCAGACTTGTTGCTGCTATTGTCTGCTGAGGGTCGTTCGACGTGGACTGCTGCAGCAGCTCCTGCAGCCGCCGCAGCTGCTGCTGCTGACACGGCAGCGCAGAAACCGAGCCGAGCGTCGTCCCACCGGACTTGCTGCTCCAGCTGCTGTGTCGGCTGCTGCTGCAACTCCCCAAGTTGCTGCTACTGCTGTTACTGCTATGGTTACGACTGCTGCTACTACTGCTGCTGCTGCCGTTACTATTGGAGTCGCTTGCACCGTCCGTGTGTCTCCTGTGTCTCTCCACTACCCGCTGCAGCGGCTGTAGCACGCGCTCGTGCCATGAGGACGACGTTCCAGCCGCGCGCTGCAGGAGCGCCTCCCCACATTTGCTGCTCAGCAACCCACCACCAGCAGCAGGCAACGCCGCCGTCGACCCAGCAGCATGCGATGAGACAGCAGCAGCAGCAGGAGGCGCCGTATCAGCAGTGCCGGCACGGAGCTGCGCTTCAGCAGCAAAGCTGCTCCCGCCAGCAGGAGCCTGCAGGCCGGGTGCAGCAGCAATCAGCGGCTGCTGACTACCATTCAAGTCGACGAGTACGTGCTGCGAACCCGACGCGGTAGGAAACTCGCACGCTGTCGCTGCAGCAGCAGGGGAAGCCGACGAGGAGGAAGAGGCAGACGTGGAGGAGGAGGAAGAAGCAAAAGAGAACGGCGAGCTCCTGTCAGCTCTCCAGCCGACGGCGGTGATATCGCTGGAGCGGCGCGACGTGTCGACCGCCTGCTGCTGCACGTCATCGTGAGCAGCAGCAGCCGCTTGTGATGCTCGTAAAACTGCTGCTCCTACTGCTGGCGGAGTTCCACCTCCCGTTGCATCGGACGACGCTGTACCACCATGCTCCCCCTCTGGCAGCAGACTGCCGAGCAGCAAGCCTGTTCCTCCATTTCTGTTTTCACTTGCGTCCTCCTTCTGCTGCATCTGCTGCTGCTGCAGCAACCCGGTCTCTCTCTGTTCCTGCAGCCACACGCCCGTCTGTTGCTGCGGCGGCACTTCGCGACGTAGCTGCAGCACGGCTTGCTGCTGCTGCTGCGCTGGTTGATTCTCCGCCAGAAGGCCCCTGCTGTGGCCCCGTTCTTCTCCTTCGATCCGCTGCTCCTGCTGCAGGGCAGAGACGCCCGGGAACGTGCTGCGGCTGTAATAATAGCATGCCGCATACGGAGCAGCAGCAGCACGACGTCCGGTGGCACTGCTGTCCCCCCCAAAGTCCTCTGCTGCGACTCCGGTGCGATAATGCGTCGCGGTCGTCGCACACGCAGCAGCAACAGCAGCAGCATCTGCTATCCCACATCTCGTCGTCGACCGTTCGCGCAACTGCGACTGCTCCTCGCATTCCTCTCGCTTCACCTGTCCACCGTCCTTCTCCTCAGCGTCTTCCGCTGCTGCCTCTCCCCACTGCAGCAGCATCTGCTGCTGTTGCAACTCCGCCTCACAGGCAGTAACAGGCAGGGAGCTGCACACACTCTCTCTCTGCACCCTTCGCAGCCCCTCCTCCTTGGACGAAGCGTACTGCTGCCGTTGCTGCTGCTGTTGCTGCGCTGTCACGCGCTCGCGCTCCTGCGGTGCCACCTGCTGCTGCTGTTGCGTTGACACATGGTGCTGCTGCTCCTGGTACTGCGGTGGCCGTTGCAGCTGCTGCTGTTGCAGCTGCTGCTGCTCATGTAGGGCGGCGGCCTCTTGTCCAGAAGGATTCCCCGCTGCTGCAGCTGCCACCGCTTCCGAATCTACTGTACCCAGCCAGGAGAACCCTGAGGGAGCTGTACCCTCGGACCCCCCGGTCTGTTCGACGCACCCAGGTCCGGCAGCCCCAGCAGCAGCAGCAGCTCCATCACTACCATCGGCATCCACACCAGTAGCTGCTGCAGCCAACGAAGGCTCATCGCCCCTGCAGCTGCTTGTCTCGCGCAGCTGCACCTCAGGGAAAGACAGCGGCGGCGAAGCAGATACTGAAGCGCGCACCGTTCGCTGCAGCCGCTCCTCTCCGACGTCTTTGTGCTGCTCCTGCTCAAACTGCTTCAGCTGCTCAAACTGCTTCAGCTGCTCAAACTGCTTCAGCTGCTCGAACTGCTGCTGCCGCTCGAACTGCTGCTGCCGCTCGAACTGCTGCTGCCGCTCGAACTGTTGGTGCTGCTCGAACTGCTGCTGCCGCTGGAACTGCTGCTGCCGCTCGAACTGCTGCTGCGGCTCGAACGGTTGCTGTGGCTCGAACTGTTGCTGTGGCTCGAACTGCTGCTGAGGTTGCCCAAGCTGCTGCTGTCGCACTTGCTGCGGTTGCCGCATTTGCTGCTGCTGCTGCTGCGTCCCTTGTTGCTGTTGCAGCACCGTCGAGTCAACGAGATGGGTGTCGTTTAGCTGCTGTATGAAGGACTGCTCGCCTTCGTTTTCAAGACGCAACGGCAGCTGCAGCTGCTGTTGCTGAAGCGGTGGGGCCTGGTGCTGCAGCAGCGGAGGAGATGCCGTCACCCGGTGTGCATACAGCGACGGCCCACAGTCGTTCGGATGCGCTGGCTGCCGCAGCTTGTACTCCATCTCTCGAGGCTGCTGGTCGGTCTGCAGCAGCTGCTGTCCCTCTACGTTGAGCTGCTGCTGTCCCTCTGCGGTGAAATGCGGCTGCAGCGGCTGGCTCTGCGCAGCCCGCTGCCGCTGCTGCAAGGGTGTCGGCTGCTGCAGCCGCGGCTGGGGCTCCGACAGCAGCAACACGTCGGCCCCAACCGTCCTGGAGGACGCATGCTGCACCAGGACGGCGTCAGGATTCCTGTATGGTGCTCGTAGCGAAGTGCTGCTGCTGTTCAGCTGCTGTTGCTGTTGGTGCAGCTCCTGCACCACTCCGAATGGAAGGGGCCCGCTACTGTTGCTGGTGCTACGGGCGTTTCCTCCGCGACGCAGTAGCGCACCTGCACCAGCACTTGCTAACGGCAACGTCAACGGCGGGTAGCCGTAGCTATCCTCCCGCGAAGCAGCAGTTTCGTCGTCTACAACAGTAGCACCTGCAGCACCTGCCGCAGTCCGTCGGTGCGCTGCAACCGCAGCAACATCAGCAGCATGCGTGGCGGCGGAGTCGCTAGGGGCACCCGCAGCCCCTGCAGCAGGTACCGAATATCTTGGCTGCTTCAAATTCTGCTGCGATTCACCTCGAAGTTCTGCCTGTTCCCGCCCTGCGTATACCAAGCACTCCTGCGACAGTAAAGCATTTCCGCCCCCTGGCTCCCTCTGCAGCTGCTGCTGCTGAATGCGCTGCTGCTGCAGAGTGCACTGCCCTTGCTGTGGAGGACAAGGCAGCTGCTGCTGCAGTGGGGTAGGCTGCTGCGGGTGGTGGACAGGCTGGAGAAGGTGCTGCTGCATGCGTTGCTGCTGCACGGACTGCTCTCCGCAGGACTGCGGTTGTTGCTGAGCGGGCGGCACCAGCCGCAGGGGCTGCTGCTGTTCCGTTTGTTCCTCCACTGGCTGCTGTTGCGACGAGTCTCTCACCTGCTGCTGCTCGAGCTGCTGCAGCTCCTGGAACTGCTGCAGCTGCGTGTGCAGACCCGGTGGCACCTGCTGCTGTGGGGCCTGCAGCAGCTGCGTAACGCTTTGCAAGTGTTGCTGCAGCTGCTGCGGTTCCTGCTGTCGCTGCTGCTCAAGTTGTACTGCGCGCACGTCGAGCTGCTCTTCCTGCTCTTGCTGCGAGAGGAACTCCACCACGCCGCCTGCCTCGGGATTCCCCCGCGCCTCCTGCTGCCGCTGCCGCTGCTGCAGCACCACGGACGCGTAGTAAAGCAGCAGCGACTGATTTCTCTCTTCACCTCCTGCCGCGCCCGAAGACGCTGCCTCCGCCGTACCTGCCGCATAACCTGCCCCTCCTGATGCTGCACTCGCCGGAGCGGCTGCTGCTGCACCGCCATGCGCTGCTGCTACTATTCTGTCGCTCGCGTATCCCTCCGCTGCGGCCACTCGCAGTTCGGCTGTTTCCTGACAATCTCCATACTCTTCCTGTGTGCCTCCTACAACCAGTTGGTGCTGTTGTGGATCTGCTGCTGCTTCCCTTGCGGCTGCTTCTCTCGTCTCCGTCGTCCATTCGCTGCCGGCTCTGCCCTCAATTTCCACGCTGCTGCTGTTGTCAGCTACGTAGCATGCGTAGTTCGCACTGTTGCAGGCGGACTGTTGCTGTCCACGACGTTCCTCATACTGAAGCAAGGCGGCACGCTGTGGCTGCCTCTGCTGCTTGTCTACGTGGTCCGCCTCCTGCCGCGGCTCCTGCACGTGGGAACTGACGAACAGCTGCTGCTGGTAGCCTTCGTGCGGCTGCTGCTGCCCCCGGCGCTGCTGCTGCTGCCACTGGCACTCCAGCGCACCCTGCTGCAGCTCGTCCACCACGCGGTACTGCTGCTGCTGCGACAGATCGCCTGGACGCGGGGGAGACTGAGAGTACGACGGAAGAGGCAGCTGCTTCTGCTCCTGCTCCTGCCGCTGCTGCTCCTGCTCCGCACGCTGCTCCTGCTCCTCCTGCAGACGCTGCTGCTGGAACGGGTGCTGCTGCACCGCCCTCTGCAAGGCATCTGCACAGGCGTCATCTTTCCGCTGCTGGTGCTGCTGCTGTCCAAGAGAGCTGCACTGCACTTCGGTGAAAAAAGAGTTCTCACTTCCAAACTGCTCCTGGCCCAGCTTGAACTGTTGCTGTTCTACAGGTGACGGCTGCTGCAGTTGCTGCTCCTCCAGAGGAATGTACTGCTGCTGCTGCGGGGCGAGAAACGGAGCGTCGTCCTGCCGCCCACTGAGGGAGGCCCCGTCGTAGAAGGCGACCTCCTGCGGCCGTGGCGGCTGCTGCTGCTGCTGGGGCTGGTGCAAGTGACTCTGTGCCTGTGAAAATTTTTGCTGCTGCAGCCCCGGCGGCTGCGTGGGGTCCTGCAGATGCTGTCGCTGTTGCTGGACTTGCTGGCGAACCTGCTGCTGTGGCAGCGGAGGGTGTTGCTGCTGCCCGTAGCGGGGCAGCAAGAGAGGGGGGTGGGGCGTCTGCTGCTGCTGTTGCATGTGCTGCTGGAGCAGCTGCAGATGCGTTGCAGGACCAGGCAGCTGTGCGGGGAAGTCGTTGTCCGCTGGCTGCAGGCAATGGTTTGGCTTCTGAGAACCTGCTGCTGGGGCGGCGTTTCTCTCTGATAACGCGATGCTTGTGTGGGGTGGCGAGGGAGACGTAGGCGCAGCAGGAGGAGCAGGAGGAGCAGTGAGAATGACTGGCGCAGAAGAAGAAGAAGCAGCAGCAGCAGCGCTGGAAACCCCTGCAGGAGCAGCAGCAGTAGGGAAACAGGAAGCGTCCTCGGTAGACGCGTGGCTTGCTGCTGCTGCTGCACTTCCTGGAGTGTATGAACACGCTGCGCCTGCTGCTGCTGCCCCAAGCAGAGAAGTCATTGTGCTACATATATCGCTGCGCGCTACTGCTGCTGCGCAAAGCTTTTGCACATGCTGCTTCTCTCCTGAGCTGCGACGCGCTGCACCTGCACCGCCCCGTCGATTCGCTCCAGTTTGCCTGCTGTGCGACTCGAGCTGCTGCTACACCTTTCCTGCTGCGGCTGCAACGGCAACAGGACTGTCCACGTGTTCTCGCAGCTGCAACGCCGCTGCCGCCGCTGCGTCTCGTGGAGTTATTCCCACACAACCTGCTGCGCCTACGAGGACACTGCTGCTGCTGCTGCGGCCGCAACACGGCTGCCGCTCCTGCACGGCCGCTGCGCCTGCTGCTGCCGCAACACTGCTGCCGCTCGTGCAGGGCCGCTGCTCCCGCTGCTGCCGCAACACTGCTGCCGCCCTGCAGGGTCGCTGCTCCTGCTGCTGCGGTTGCTCTCCTTCCTCTAGTCGCTGCGGCTGGCCCTATTTCTCCTGGAAACCATCCGTGGTGCTGTTGCAGGGAAGGCGACCCGCCCAGAATTACTGCCTGCGCAGCGCGAGACGCGAGACAACAGCGACAGCTTTGTAGTTCCCGGGGCTTCTCGCGTTGCAGCAGTGAACCACAGTGGCAGCAACACATGAGACGAGACGGGTACGCAGATCGTCAAAATGCTCCAGCAGCAGCAGCACCTCGTCAATATCAACGCGTGCAACCCTGTGCTCTCGCACGTGAGTCGCACGCCCCGGTGACTCTGCCTGCTCCACAAGTGCTGCCGCTGCTGCTTCCACACAAGAGCCTCTGCACACCTGCGGCGATTCTGATTGACCGCCCGCTCCTGCTGCCGCTCGAGTGCCCCCGCTGCTGTCCACCAGCACCAGCCGCTGCCGCTGCGTCCTGGTACGCCGCTACGAGAGCGCACCGTTTCCTCCTGGCGTGGAAACAGCTGCGGCGGCTACAGTTGCTGCTCCTGCAGTTGCTGCTGCTGCAGTTGTTGCTGCCGCAGTTGCTGCTGTGGACAGAGTTGCCGCACATGCAGCTGCTGCTCCTGCTGCTGCCGACGCGGCGGTTGCCGAGAGGGTGGTGAGAGCTGCAGCTGCTGCGAGTGCGGCAACTGAGGCCTCACGGGCTGCTGCCGCTGCTGCTGCCGCAGCTGCTGGAGTGCCGGCTGCCGCTGCTACAGGGGCCAGCGTCCTTGCCACGGCTGCTGCTGCTCTTGCACCGGCCTGTGGCTCAGCTGCTCCTCGGCCAGCAGTGCAAACTGCCAGATTCGCTGCCGCGGTGTTCCGGCTGCTGCTGCTGCGCTCCCTCACCGCATGCAACTTCTCTCTCTCCCTGCTGCACACAAAGGGAGGGAAGACCAGGGGAAAGAAAAGGCGGAACCTCCGCGGTTTAGACAGACACATCCTGCGGCTCTTGAGACTGCAGCAGCACGTCTTGCCCATTTGCTGCTGCTGCTCCTCCTCCTGTCTCCAGCTGCTGTTGCTGCTCCTCCTCCTCCTGCCTCTAGCTGCTGCTGCTCTGTGCGGCAACGGCAGCCACCTTGTCTCGACCTCACCAGTCTTGCTGCCCCACGTTTCGCCCCCACTGCGCAGCTCTGTGTTGCAGTACGTGAACCAACTTCAAGTGTCCTGCAGTTCTCTGCTGCTCCGGCTGCTAGGCTCACTCCCGCTCCGCATGCGCCTCCTTCACAAAGGACGCTGCTGCTTCTGCGAAGGCGAATCAACACAGCCCCTGGTCTTCCTGCCTTTGCAGCAACTGCAACTGCTGCTTCTCACTCAGGCCTCCGCCGCTGTTCCCGATGTGCCTCGCTCCTCGTCCAGTTGTGCTGCGGCTGCTGCTGCACCTTCCGTCCGTGACCCCCTCACGCTTCTGACCATGCGACGCTCGCTGCTGCTACCCGATTGTAGCTCTTCTCGTGTGCTGCCTGCGTCTCCCGGGCTCCTGTGTGGTGGCTGCTCCCGTACTTCTCTGCTACGTCTGCGGCTCTCTTGGTGCCCCCGCTACAACACTCTTGCCGCTGCCCTTCTCTGCTCACGCGCCACCGCTATTCCGCTGCTGGTTCTGCAAAACTTCACGCTGTTGCTACTCCTCTGTTTCCGAAGGAAGACACGGAAGAAATGCGACAAAACGACGTCGACGCTGCTTCTCCGTATCTTGCTGCTGCTGCTGCTGCCACGCGCCCGCTGTCGCTGCCGCTGCTGCACATCGTTCTCCCGCTGCGAGGGCCGCTGCAGCTGCTCACTCCTCTGCAGCTCCTACTACAGGCCGTGGTCCCTCTCTCTTTCTCTTTGTCTGTCGAAGCCTCGCCGACCCTCTGCGTCTTCTGTTAGTGTCAATCCTGCGGCCGTTATCTACGTAGCTCGGCTAGCGTCGCACGGGGATGCTGATGTGCTGCTACAGCCGCTACAGACCGTGCTGCGGCTCTTCCGGCAAACCTGTTGCTGCTGCTTCTGCTGCAGGTCCTGCTGCTGCTGACGCCAGGGTTGCTGCTCGCACGCTTGCTGACGGGCGACAGGAGTCGCAGGCCCGTCCCCCTGCGGGTTCTCCGCCTGCTGCTACGCGATGCTTTTGCTCCGACGCAATGTGCTTCAACGCCGCAGCGTGTCGCGCTTCTTTTCAGCGAGGAGAAAGCGAGGAGCTACTGCGGCAGAGGACGCGACGAACGACCGAGTCTGCTGCAGCAGCTTTCCCGCAGGAACACTTCGAGAGGTTGCTCTCCGACGCCGCTGCCGCCTGGCCTGAGGATGTCCCTGCTGACGCTGCTGCTCGCAGGGTTGTAAACGCGGTTGCAAGTGTCGCTGCACGCTCTGCTGCTGCTGCGAGTGCTGAAGGTGCTGCTTCGTGTGCTGCTGCTGCTGTGAGTGCTGCTGCTGCTGCTGTCGACACGTCCACCCCACGCAGTCCAGCGCATCCTCCTTCTTGTTACTCTTGCCTGTGGGGTCTGCTGTGGCTGCTGCTGCTGCGGCCTACCAGTACCGTTGCTGCAAAAACACTGCGGCTACCTGCCTTCCCGTCGGTGTTCCTGCTGCTGCGGCTGGTGCCACTGCTCCCTCGGTGATTCGTCCGCTGTTCTCGA
This sequence comes from Sarcocystis neurona, assembly GCA_000727475.1. NCBI lineage: Eukaryota > Apicomplexa > Conoidasida > Eucoccidiorida > Sarcocystidae > Sarcocystis > Sarcocystis neurona. The sequence continues at coordinate 780,226 of KL647314.1, read as the reverse complement.
ACCGACGCACTGCTGCAGCTGTACTTCTTCACTGCTGCCTGTGGGTGGGTGTGCGCCTCGCCACGCGGGCAGCTGCAGTTCCTCACCTCACTCCCCTTGCTGCGTCACCTGCAACTGCTGCTGGGACTGCTGCAAGCAGTCTACTACTCGCTATGAAGGCTGACGCACGCCCCCGCTCCGGATGCACAGGACCGCCGTGATCCAATACCGACGCACCCCTCACTCCCGCTGTAGGTAACTCCACCTCGCACCAGCCGGTGGCGATGCCCTTCCCGTCTAGGTAGGTACCGCCCTGCCTGCTGCTCACAGCGTGCGGCTGTCACCACGTTGCTGGCGCGCTGTTGCTGCTGCAGTTTCCTGCGGAGGACCGACGCAGCAGCAGCGGCCCCCCACCTCAAGGCAGGATAGTCCTCAACGGCACAGCCACACGTGTGCGGCGCTACGGGCAGGCGGGGTTCTTCACAAAGAAGAGAAGAAAAGGAGAGAGCTGACGGGGAAGCAGGTGGCATAGACAGAGTCGGAAGACGACACCGGGAAGCTGGTCGTGACGCACGCACTTGCTGCTGCTGCGCGTGTTCTCTCGTACGAAGCAGCAGCAGCAGCACGCGTTCTGCAGTGCAGGCACCGTCGCAGAAGAAAAGACGGCCTTCTTCCTCCGTGCTGCGACGAGTGTCTGCCCCACGCAGTCCGCGCGCATGCGTCTGTACGCCGCAGCAATAGCAGCAACAATTACACACAGCACTAGCAGTAGTCCAACTACGTCACCAGCAGCAGCACGTCCAGAAGCGCACCGCATACGTACACACAGATCGAAAACATGCGCGGGCTTCCCTGCACGCCACGCCTCGTACCCTGTCACAGCTGATATTTCTCTGACCGCTGCTGCGGCTTCTCCCACGCACCAGTCGCCGCTACCCACTTCCTGCTGTGTCCCACGCCTTCCCCTCTCCGCCGCTGTTGCTACTCTCGCGCTCTCACACCTGCTGCTGCCGCTCCACCCGGCACACACCGTTTCATGCCCTGCAGCCGCCGACGAGCTGCTGATGCTTCTTCTTTTTGCGGCCTCAACTCTGCTTTGCTCTGCTGCTGCTGCTCCTCTGCTGCTGCCCTTGCTGTCTCGCTTCCTCTGACGCTGCTCTTGTGTTGGCTGGCTGCTGTCACTTCGGGTCGGTTCCTCCTCCCGCCTCTACTACGACTGCCGCTCCTGCTGTTGGTGCTTCACTACTGCTGCTGCTACTTTTTCCTGCTGCGCCTTGGCGCCTGCGCTGCTCCCGCTGCCGCTTCTCTTTCCTGCTGCTCAGACCTCGCTGCTGCTGGGGCCCCGGACGCCCCTACGGCTTCGTGTCCCTGCTGCACTCCCCCTGAGCAACGCGCACGCAGCCAGTGCTTTACTAAACGACGCGAGTCTCCCGCACTGACCGACGATGGGCTGCTTCAAGCATGCATACAGCGGAGAGAACCATCGCGCAGCCACGGCGCCACCCCTTCCACTTTCCTCTTGCTGCTCCACACCCGCCGTTGGTTCTCAGATAACTCACACACAGACGCATACCTATAGGCGCCACAACACAGCTGCATGCACGTACATGTATGGGAAAAACGGGAGAGTTCGTTCTGCTTACGTTTGATGTGTGGATGAGGATCCAAGCAGATTTGTACCAGAGAAGAAAGACGGGCTGCTAAAGGCGACAGGCGAAACGGTCTGCCACCCACTCACGAAGACAAACGCTTTGAAAATGACCGTTTCACTGGGGACGCAGCACAGCGTCAGCTCGCACGTATGCGCACGAGAGCTGCAGTGACAGTGCAACGTGCACGACAGCAGCGGGAGCGCCGCGTCTGCCGGAGAATCTTCCCTGCACGATAAATACACGTCCACAGATGTGCGTGTTCGTATATACACATACCTATACAGATACACAGGGAAGTGAGAGACTCTATGCCAAGACGACGCAAGAAGACATTATCTCACAGTGTATATATATATGTGCAACAGGACGTCATCATCTACTACATACATACATAAATATATATATATACGTGCGTCGGTGTGATGGACCTACTGGTGCAGGCACTAAACGCGTAGACGTATCCTTGAGGTGCAAACAAAAAATTTTCCGCGGGCGCAGTCGCAGCTGAGACGGCGTCGGCGCGTCGAAAGGAGAACAGCCGGCGAACAATTCCCTCGAATTGCCGTTCCGAGAACGTCTTTTCAGCGGTCTCTCGCCCTTCCGCATGAAGGACGTGCGGCCCCTTCACGCAGCAGAGAGAGGCATGGGCACAGTGCGAGCAACAGCAGATGCGTTGTTGCGCACACAGCGGCGACGTAGGGGAGAAAAGTCTTCCGCGCAGCGCCAGGGGAGCACCATGACACGCAGAGAGAATGACAACGGAAACGAAGGAGGGCGAAGCGTATGGCAGTATGTGTCTGTGGTGCTGTCCAGACGACGCAGGAGGGGGGGGCCGGGAAGGACTGGTTGAGACTGCAGAGACAAATACGCGGGATAAGAAGCACATGTGGTGTGGCGCGCTTGTGTCAGCTGTTCGACGAAGAGACGCATCTACATATACGTAAGTTTGGAGAAGTCGCACACACAGACGCACACACACGCATGCACGGATAGCATACACCTCCGTGCATGCATGCAGAGGTACACACGCAGACACACATACACACACGCCTGTGCGTCAGCAGGTATCTAGGTATACACAGCAAAATGCGTACACAGGTAGGGGACGCAGTCAGCCTGAGCTGCGGGGAGAAGAGAAAACAGAGAAGTGGCCGCCCGACGGTTCCGGGACGTCGGGCAGTCTCCTGCCTTCTGCGTGCAGCAGTGGTCACCCCGCGAAGACGTGTCTCTCCATACCAGCAACCCTCCTCCTTACGGATACTCCCCGCAGTCCATCCACGTACCGACGCAGATGGGCGGCAAGAAGAAGTGTGGAGCGGCCCTATCGCGAGGCACGCAGAATGACACGTCGGACGGCACGCATGCACACGGGGGCGACTCAGCACCGCGTCGTGTCGGAAAGAGAGACAGAGAGAGACTTCCCTTCTCTTCATAGCAACGTCCAGCTCCCTTTCGGGGAATGGAGACCACGAAGAGAAAAAGCGTGGAGCACAGGGCCGGCTGAATTCTACAGCAGGAGTCCAAATGCCCATGACACACCTCCCCATACACATAAATATATATGTATACACGCAGAGAGGTACATACACGTGTAGGCGCAGGAGACGAGACAGATGCGTCTGTGAGTAGCGGAGACGTTATGTGGCGAGTGAGATGAGAGGGAGGAAGACAAGAATATCCAGGAGCCGCCGGCTGACGTCTGCAGGCGCCAGGAGGCGAACACACAGTGCTCTGTGATGCGGTGTACGTACACCTGCAGTGCTGGAACGTCTGGAGCTTGTGGGGCGGCTAGCGACGTGTGACGTGGCGCACCATGCCCCCCGCGCAGGCTCGTAGACGTCTACGTCCTCGGGTCACGCCCGAAGCGCAGACACACTTCCGCAGATGTGTGCACCGGGACGCAAAGTAAAGCGCCAGCCTCACATGGGGCGCACCCCTACACCCAACACACACGCAGCAAAGGGCGGGGACTCAAGGCCGCACGCAGAGACACACACAGGTAGACAGAGACACACACAGAGAGACAGCTACGATCTACGGAGACTCGGTGCCATACGCACGCAGCCGCACAGGCGACCTCGCGGCCCTGGCTGGGCTTCGCCGAGACGGACGAAAATCAGTCGCTCTCCCTGCTGTTGCGCGGCAGGGGGAAGTCACCGCAGCAGGTGTCGTCTTTTCCGACTGATGTCATGACAGAGCGCCCGAAGCAGCAGCCGCAGGTGTGGTGCTGCCGCGCCCAGCATGCGCACGACGCCTGGGACGGGCGCGTGAAGCCAGCGACGACGAGACGCAGCAAGCCACTTCTTCTTCCGTCGTAAACATACAAGTATCACTCCCACAGACATCCACGTGTCCACACATGCCAGCTGGCTCTCTCTCTCTTCTACATATATATGCAGATATCACTAGTAGACTGGGAGTACCACCAGTTCATGCCAGCAGCGACGGTTCACGTGCCAGAGACGCACGCAGACGACTACAGCCAGCCACAGATAACCAAACACACCAAAACAGATCTTCCCAGAGTCTATGTGCAGAAGGGACGTCGGTGAGACGGAACGGCGGAGTAAAAGGCAGCTGCAGACGTGTGCACAGCACCGTATGCTTCCTAGTTATCTGCTTTCACTTGCATGCAGCGAGGCTCGTACCCAGCTGCTGCTCCACCCAGTGAGGAGAGTACGCAGACGCTTCCTACTCGTGTGTGTGGGGCGCAGCTGGCGAGGCGAGGCGCCGAGACAGTTGCTGTTGCGTCGCGTACTGGAAGTCGTCCGCGGAATGTTCCTGTGTGTACACTGCAGAAGGAAATGCTCCAACACGCAGCTGTTGCCGCATCCAGGGGAAAAATCGTCGAACAAACTCTTCCTGTAAAACGGGGGGCGTCGCTAGCCGCTGGAACGCCTACAGCCCCGTCCTCGTCAATCTCCTCCGTAGCTGTCTCGAGGGCCCTCCCTGGCGAACAAACACCGTTGCGCAAGGCTCCTGATCCCCCTCATATATGCGGGCCCTCCTCCCTCTGTTATTCTGCTCTGCAGCTCCGAGGACATCCGCCCGCAGCCCTGCAGCGAGCCAACCTCGCCCTTGCGCCAGCCGTGGACCAACACCGGCCAGAGCTTCTCCCTGGCAGCCAGCTGAACTGCATGCGATGCTGCGCGGCGGCGACCTGTGACGCTACAGCCTTTCGAAGGACCCTGTCGCCTCAACTGTAGCTTCGTGCTCACTTTCTAGTACGTAGAGGAGTGTACTCGGGGACACACACAAATAGACAGAAGAATGTGGACGTCTGTCCACAGAGAGCCCCTGGCCGAGACAGTCAGAAGCGGAGAGAGCCACTTGGCGAGACAGCCACACACGTACACATAGGGTCGTAGAATTACGCAGCGTCAACGGGACCCCCCCAAACACACCAGGTGACAAGTGTATCCCCGAGAGGTTGATTGTTTTGAGGGAAACAAGAAGAGAGGAAGAAAGGCATTCGCGTCAAAAACGAAAGATTTGAACTTGGCGACCGCAGGCGCGACTGCAGCCCGAGCAGCAGCGACGCGAGCCGGCAGCCGCGCACGCAGTCGAGGAAGTCAGACAGAAATCTGGCCGCCAGCTGCCGCGAAGGGGCACTGCTGCTGACGCGATCGAAGGAGGAAAGAGAGGAGGTCACGGGCAAAAACAGAAGCGGTGCCTCTGCCGCGGCACGCTCAGCTACAAAACGTTGCGGCTTGCTCTGTTCCGCTGGAGCGGCGCATCCTGTGCGGCGCAGGACCGGCGCGCAAGTCGAGACGCATGCAGCCTTGCTATATGCCGTCTGCAAGAGTCAGCATCGCGCGCGTTCGCATTTCCAGGACGACGCGGACAACAGGAAGAACGAGGAGGTCCGGGGGCTCCAAGAAAAGCAAAACAAGTCACTTGCTAAGTTCTCAAATTGTCCACAAGGAAGACATCGCGTATCCGGGAAATGCGCGTGTGGATACGGTTAAGGAAAAGGTTGTAATACCGGTGAAACAGCACCCTGCACAGAACGAGAAGACGCAGCAGGAGTGACAAGACCAAGACGGACGGAGACAGAGAGAGACCTCTCGCGGAGAAAGACACTCTGTCAAGGCGCAGACTGCCTCGGGACTGGGCGCTGACGCAGAAGTGAAGTCCTATACGAGCTCGAAGAAAAGAATGAGACCGTGCTGCATTTCACGCGAAAACGTCGCACTAAGACAGAGAGAAAAAAGTTCACAAAAGCACGAAGAAGACGAGGAATTCGAAGAGCTCGCGACGGTGTCACGACACCCCACACCGCTCGGAGAACCCAGCGGAAGGAGGTCACCAGCAACTGGCGTTACCGACGACCGCTCTGCTTGAAAACTCCGAAGAAAAGCGACACACGCAGTCGCAGGACAAAAAAGGAAGCTCGTGAGAAAAGGACACGGGTGTCCTTCGCGACGTTCCCTGCAGCAGAGATAAACAGAACCGCCGCTCTTCCCGCTGCTCCCCAGAACACGTGCTGCTGTCAACGAGCAGCACCCACACCGTCTCCACACTCGCAGCAGCGACGCCAACCGCGCGGGGGCCAGGGTTACGACGCTGCCACAGGCAGCAGCAACAAGTCGATCCAGCTGTCAGCAGCTCACCGCTGCCACACAACAACGCTAGCAGCAAAACCGCACTCGACGTGCTCCTACAGCAAGGGGCTCCACGCTGTGTGGCAGCTGGACGCTGCTCTCTAGAAGGCTGCTCCTAGGGCAGCGGCGGCGCGGATCAAGCACAACACAACACCGCTGTAGACACAGGCAGCGGTCCAAGACTATCTGCGAGCCGACGCGGCAGCCTCCCCGCTCTACATGCACATATATGTCCGCACACGTGCCACGTTGACACACACACACACACACCCAACACATGCGCACATCCATACATAGTATATATACGTGGGTATCTCCTTACGAGTGCCTGATACAGACACGCAGATACACTGCATATATACGCGCCCGTCCCTGACTGAAGACGAAGTCGACGCGCTTATAGGGCAGAAGAGCGACGGCGAAGGCCGGAGGGCGAAAAAAAGGGCAGTCGCACGGAACCATACATACATACGGAAACTGTCTTGAGAGAGATGCCGAGCGAGAACTGCGAGTGTCGGCTACATACAGTTGAGCGTTCACATCGAAGGAAGCGCTAGACTCGCAGTACGTAAGCGCGATTATGAACGTGCAGAACAAGGGACATCCTGCACGAGGAGCAAAACACACGCGAGCACCAGCTGCTGTGAAGAGCGGGGTGTACATACACTAGACGGCGTTCGAAGAAAGCCTTCCCTTCTGCTCCTGGAAGTAACCAACGGCGCTCTCTGAAGAAATGTTAGAAATACGCAGACCACGCTGGACAGAGGTAGAAGCACCACACGTAGAGCACGCATGCACGCCAGCTTCGGCGAAGCGTCTCTGCAGGAGCGACGCGGCGTACGTACACCCCAAGTGCCGCTCTGCTGCTGCTGCTGCTGCGAAGAAGTTCGCACGGTTGCAGCTGCGGCTCCGGAGAACTGCTGCGCAAGACGGTGTAAGTTAGTAAGCAGGTGGAACTATCCTCCTTCTCTCGGCTTTGATCGGGTACCCCTCCGCCCAAGATCTGCTCCTCTACAAGTGGTTCTCCTCAACTTCACTTCCCTTAGTTGCAGACACGCATACATACAAATCGGAACGTCAACAACGCTGAGCGGGTACATAGCTTCTTCCCTTCCACGTGGTTTCTCGAAGGACGTAACTGCGCCAATACTGGGCAAATGAGCGAAGGTAGCTGCGCTTCTCGCCTGTGCCAGGAGAAAAAGCCGGTGTAATGCTGTCGGTGCTATGTCGCAGTTCAAAAGACAACCTTGTGCAGCTCTGGGTGCGCGGCTGCTGCTGAAGAGGCGCTGCTACCGCCGTGGACCGTCCTCCTGCTGCCGGTGGCAGACGCCCCTACGAACAGGAGACGCTGCTATTGCTCCTGCTGCTGCCTCGGCAGCGAAGAGGAGACCAGCTACCGCGCGTAGCTGCGAGGGCCCGGACACGCAGACGACGCGCTGCGCGCCAGGAAGTGTATCTCACCGACAGCAGTCGGCTGGGCAGCGAGGCGTTCTGCGGAAGGGCACAGAAGAGTTAAACGGACGAAAGCAATCAGCACGTGCTGGAGAAGAAGAGGCTGAAAAGCGACGCCAGTGCAGTAAGGAGGACGGTTTCTCGGACGCTGTGGTAGCAGCACGACAGGGAAAAAAAGACAAAAGAGAGAGCGCACGGGGATACGTCTGCACACCAGAGCCACACTTGATCAAGCGTTCAGACATCCCCGTGCTGCTGCTGATGTTGCTGGGCACTTCGAATCTGCTAACGCCACGACTGTTAGACCTACTGCTGTCACCACGCGTATCCCTTCTGATACAGTGGGGACGCGACTGCTGCTCCTGCTGGACTACAGCTGCACTTGCTGTGTTTCTTCTTTTGCGGGACCTGACGTTAGCGGAGTTGCTGCTCGGCTCTCCCGTTTTGCAGCTGTCAACGGTTCAGAAGCTGCGGCGTCCTGCAGCCGCCACACCCGTGCTCCTGTGGAGAGCGCCCCGCTGTGCGAGAAGTTGTCCTGCCGCTCTGCGGAGTGTTCTACCGCAGGGACGATGCCGTGGCTCCAGCAGTCCTCGTCCTTCGTAGATACGGCTACTGCAGCACATCTCACCTCTGCTGGCGACCTTCGACTACTGTTGCTCGGGTATGGCTGCTGCAGCCGCCAGGATGGTCCTTCCGGCTGCTGGTGGTCACGCGGATGGAGCTACAACACAGGGTGAGAAGCGAAGCGCCGCGCGCGGGTAACGAGCGGGCGCAGTGCGCAGTGTGAAGGTAGTAGACACCAGGCAGCCGCAGGTGTCGGAGAACAGTAGCGGTTGCTGCGGTCGAAAATGGAAAGGGAAGAAGATAAGCAGCAGGCCGAAGGAGAACGGGCGAAATAACGGCAGAAGCGGTGGTACACGGCTCGTAGCTGTCAGTTTCTTCTCTAGCTGCTGAAGGGAGGGCCGACGCCAACTGCTGGGGTCAAGGCCGTTCCAGTGGGAGAGTGCCAGAAGCAAAGACCAAATTCAAATTTCTAATGTTTCCTTACTGAGCGAGGACGGTGAAGACTTTTAACAATTGGGATTTTCTGCGAAAAACGAGTGGGGGGGAACACCAAGGGGTTATGCAGCACGGTTTCGTAGAAGGCTGTCGCGGAAAGACACAGGAACACGTACAAGACCTTGGTTACTGAGCAACGACAAAATAGTCGCCTGGACGGAACAGACGCGTTGCTGATATGCTTGCAGAATGGAAAGGGAGAGCGGGAAAAGAGCTTGTGAAGGAGAGTATAACGACACGGCGGCCGCTGCAAAGGGACTGTGCCGAACTAAAATAAGGACCGACTACCGCGGAAAATAAAAATGGGAAAGACGGCGTGGTTTTCGGGTGGAGCTGCACGTTAATAACATGGAGCGACAAACACGGGAGGGAATACGTCGGTGGGACGAGGTCTGCAAGGATTCTCCTTTGAAGGGGAGAGGGTGAAGGGCTATACGGAGGGCTCCACGAGGGACGGAAGTCCGTCCAACCGCGGCTGATAAGTCTGTTACAGCGAAAACGAAGCACAGAAACAGGGTAGGATATTGTTCTAGTGGTGGTATCAAAGACAGTTGACTGGCGTTCAGGCGTTGCTCACGCTGTTGCTGTTGCGTCGGGGGATGCACGGGCAGAAGCACTGGGCAGCAGAGCTACGCAGAACGGCGGCGGAGACGACGCGTCAAAAAAGTCGCAACGAATACAGACACGAAAATACGAGGAACTCGTGAAAACGACGCTGCCGCACGGAGGCGACGAAGAGAAAAATCAGAAGAGAAAGAGATGGTGCCGCAGCTGCCCCTAAAAATTGCACAGCACGCACGCGTGACGCGCACAGTAGTTGCGCAGCAAGTATTACCAGCTGCGCCCGCAGCAAAGTGGCGGTAGCAGCAGCAGCGGGAGCACCAGCAACCGAGCAGCAGCAGCAGCAGCAGCGAACGAACACAGCCCCGAGCAACACAGCTGGACCAAAGCAGCCGCAGCAGCAGTGTGGTAGTCACTACGGGTAACAACAGCAGCAGGACCGGCGCAGAACAGGACTACACGAGCAATGGAGCAGCGGTGCCTGAGCCTTCGCGGCGGCGAAGCAGCCAAAGCAACAGCAGCCACCGAAACAGCAGCAGCAGCCGCAGCAGCCACCAGCGTGACTTCGCAGCAGCAGCAGCGGATAGTACGGGTGGCACTAGCGCTGGTGGCAGCAGTACGATCCCCGTACTTGACACCGCGGAAAACCAGCAGCCGTGGAAGCGACAGTCGCGGGGAGCAACTGCGGTGGTGCCCCCGCTAGTAGTACCAGTGGCAGGGACAACAGTTGCTGAAGGGACAGTGCAGGAATACTGCGCCAGCCACACCAGAGTGCAGAAAGCACTCCCAGAAACAGCTCCAGCCGCCGCTACACCACAGGCAAAGCAGCAGAGGAGGAGGGGAGCACTAGCAAGGCGAGGCACTGTGGCAGCGCCGTCGACTAGAGAGCCTGAAGCAGCTGATTGGACCCGGGTCTGGGTAGCACGCTGAACCTGTGACACAGCTTCTGCAACTGTGGCCCCAGGGGCACCCCGCTGTTGTTGCTCTTGATGCGCCGGGTCCTGCCGCTCCTCCTGCTGCAGGCCGGCTGCTGCAGGCGGTGCTGCAGCATTACAGAGAAGAGAGAATGGTTGCTGGGTTTAAGCGTAATCAGCCCAAGGGCAACAACAGAACAGGGAACCGCTGTGGTAGGTACCGACGCCCTGCAGCACGAGGCACGACAGCTGGGCAGCGAGGAGCGCAAGCGACTGACACGTCGCAGCAATACTTATTGCCGCCATAGAAGCTCTTGACCCAAGAGTTTCAGTTTGCGAATACACCAGACTTCCAAGTGTAAAAGTAGGGAAGTCTTGACACCTGTATAAAGGCCACTGTTTCGTCTTCCGCTCCGAGGCTGGTGCTGATGCAGGGTTCCACCGCAGACGACAAGCCGTCTCTGAACCGGCAACAGGGTGTCGAAGTCGCGCTGGTGGCTTCGGTAGAGTTGCTCTACGTCTTGCTGCAGCACCTGCACAGGGGCTGCAGGGGCTGCCGCTCTTTCCGCTGCACTAGTGGCTTTTTCTTTTGTCCGGTCACACCCTTCTTGCGGCCGGCTCTACTGACCCCGCGGTTCAAGCAGCCCTTTGTACCCCTGCTGGTGCGCCTCTGCTTTCTGTTATTACCGTTGCGACTGCGGCCTCCGCCGTCAGCAGCTGCCGGTCTGCTCCCCGAGGAGACCCGCGTTAGTATACTTGCTCGATGAAGTACTGGGCCGGTGCGCTTCTTCCCGCTGTAGGCGAAGAAACACGGGCTACTACTGGAGCTGCAGCCACGACGTTTCCCGCGTTGTTCCCTGCCCGCAGCATCGAGTCTGGGCGGCGGCTACTTCTGCCGTAAATTGCGAGCTGGGTGTAGTTCGCTGCTGTTACCTGCTGTTGTTGACCCTGTGGCTGGCGGTTGCCCAGCGGGAAGCGCTGCGATACGCACACCAGAACTGCAACACTTCTCGGGTCTGCGATTGTTACACCAGAAGCAAGTAGGAACAACAGTGCGGGGTAGACAGGGAAGGAGGGCTGTCTAAAGCATGATACGACTACTTCGGGGGGATATTCGCGTTCGCCTGCAGCAGCAGGCTCGGCAAGAGCAGCAGGAGCGAAGACTACCGGCAAGAGCAGTGGGAGCTGCAATAGCGTCAGGCGCTGCGAACAACACCAGCCGCAGAAACACTTCGAGTAAAATCCGCAACGTGTAGAAGGGCGTCATTAGCTGCAGCAACCACGGGAGCAGCGACAACGGATGCACGACACCAGGGAAACGAGCAGGTGCACCACAAGCAGCAACAGGAATGATGCACGCAGTCTCGGAAGAAAAATAATGTGGAACGCATGAGCACGAGCTGCCCCAGCGCCAGCAGCCGCCCTCCAGGTAAAGCAAGGGGCAGCGGCAACAGCTGCCACGACGACGCAGCAACGCGTATAACAGTGAATTTTCGTCCATGCCGTAGCAATGCTTTCCCGAGAAAGTCGTGTCCGCCGTCCACGTTCACGTCAATTTCTTGAATGCCTGTGCGCTTCCGTGTGATTGCTTTTCGTTCTCTGTGAGCGGTGCCACAGGAGGTCATGACACAAGAGACGCAATCTCCGGAGGTGAACAAAGTCACGGGAAAGGGCAATGACACCGCAGCAGCCACGACGTCTCTAAAAGTTGCCACCTTTCAGATCTTTGTCTCTAAATGTCGTCTTCTCATCGTGATTTGTATTCGTTGCGACGGATAAGCTCTACTACACCTTACGTAGTTCAGAGAAATATTAGGAGCGCGTTTGATTAAATCTGTACCGGCGCTGACAGTCCGTATGCGACTGCTTCGGGGGGGTGTCTCGTCTGTACTGCTCCACAGGTGCTGTGCTGCAGGGATACGAGTATAAGCAAGCAACAGGTGCAGTACTACATGCGCACAACTGAATGGTCCTTTAAGCTGTGCAGGTGTGCTCGCTTGTCTAGGAGGAGAGCACACGAACAGTACCAACAACAGCCACGACATGGCAGGAGCACTGTTAGGACTAGATACAGCAGCAGCAGCAGGCTCTCCAAAGACGAGTGCAAAATTACAGAGAGCGAAGGACCAGCAGCTGTCCCAGCATGGCAGTTCATGCCGCACAAGGACGCGGCTACACGTTCCTTGTTGTTGTTTAGGTGCGAACTATTTGAAACTGGACGGCGGATACCGAGGGCAGGAAAGCTAATAGACGGCAGAGATGGACTTTTGCTAGCGGCTCTTCTTAATGCTTCTGTGCATGCGCTTAAGCAGTTGTGGAGGATGAAGGGAGCGCTGCAGTTGCAGTGGACGTGGCCGTATCAGTGTATCTGTAGGCAGTTCTCGGCTCTACAGGCCCCGCAAGCGGTGTCTGAATGTTTAACGCCTCATACATGCGAATACACGAACACATCTATGGAGAAACTGACTGCAGTGGTCAGCAACAGATGACGGCGCTCGACGTAGTCGAGACTGAATTGTGAAATTGTGAAAGAGTCGAGTAAGTTGTAACCACCTGTTCAGCTTTCCACATAGAGGAGGCACCTGGAGTTATGCATCGACACAGAGATGTGTTTACGGATATACACATATGTATATGTGTATGCCTAGGTATCTCAGCGAGCCCCTTAAAGCCAGGGAAGTCGAAGGGATCGTTGGACCTGAGCTAATCCTCTTAACCTTGTCCATCTGAAAGCGGCCTCCCGTTTATTTGCTATTGTTGTATACCTCCACTTCTGTCACGACACATCTACATCATACTTTCTCTCGTCCTCTCTATCGCTCTCTATATACATGCGCTCTCTACGTGTGGACACGTACACACACTTACGCAACTCTAGAAGCAAAAAGTGATTTTCTGACTGCGTCACACTAACGTGTCTACTCTCCTTTGCATCCATACATGTATACAGTGTATGGAGGTTTGTAGGTGAATGCTCGCATAGACGTTAACATCCCCACGGCTACGCACAAGAAATCCAGAGACACTGCGTGCATATTGCATTTTTCCACTCATACATAGGTAAGTACACACATGCGAATGTATGTTACGTAAGCGACAGATCTACACAGCGGGATAAAATTGTTTTTGTACAAATACATGTTTGCAGGAACGTAACAGAGAAGTTTTAGAAAAGCCTGACACAGCCGACACTCTACTGCTGTTTCTGCACAACAGCACGATGCTGCGACTTCCAAGGGGCGAGCTCTTTGCTCATTGGACACGCCTTACGCTAGAGCAGAACCCCCAGCTCCATAGAACGGAGAAAATCTCTAGCAGACCCCCATCGGAGCCGTAGGAGAGATAAATATCTGCATCTTTCCGAAGACAAGCAATAATTGGCGATTCTTCGCTGACTGTCAGTGGTCTGGTATGCTCTTTGCTTTCGAAACGTGCGGGTACATATCTGCTCTCGCATGCGACAGCCATATTTGGTCTCGCGAATTCTGTCCACCTTTTCTGTGCACGACGTCTCTTCTGTGCGCGACTGCGGACTGCGTATGTATGTATATATGTATGTATGCACGGCAGAAGGGGACACATGAGTGAAGCAGACGCCTTGCCCCCACCCCGTTGCCATCTCCTTCAAGCGGCTCTGATGGGTGCTGTATTATCGTGTTGGCTGTGCGTCTCGAAGGAACATCTCACGCGCTACTGTTGTAATACTTCGTCGCTCTTTACGATACGTAAGCTCTGCAGAGCGTCTTGTGGTGGGACCGCAACCACACTGTGTATTAGTAGCCGCATTTGCGCGTGACAATGAAAAGTACATGTGCAGATGTGGCTGATGCCTGAAAGCCCCTCAGTGGCAACTGCTGCATGCCGCTAAGGGTAGTGGACTGATGAGGAGGCTATCTCAGTTGCTTAAGGAGCTGCTATGTGTAACATCATCTCTGCCCGTTCGGTTGAAACGGCATATCTGCAAAACGTATCCTGGCATAAGATTGCACGCTTCCGCGGAAACTGGCGGACGTGGTGTTCGCTCAAGCAGGACCGCGTGCTGCTGCAGGAGGCCATATACGTGAGTGCTAGGGAATGTGTGCACCTGCGAAAACTACCGTTCGCGACGTCTGTCGGTAAATCGTGGCCCAGGAACACTCTGCCGCGCTTTCTGTAGGGTTCCACATGAACACGACAAAAAATTTTGCAATGAAAAACGCACATACATACGCAGGGGTTGGCCCTGCTTTCTCTTGTTGCGCGTCAAGAGGGACGCATTGTAGGCAATTTTATTAAGGCAGCCCGAGCTCATGGACAGTGGCGTTCTGCGAGGAGGCGCCACCACCTTTCGTGCAGACCGACTGACAACTCTGATTCCAGGTTTGCGATACTGCTGCAGTTCTGTCTAGTGAGTGGGCGGGCCTTTACAGTAGAACTTCCGTCTGCGAGAGCAGTTTTTCGTGCTGCTACGTGAGCCATGCCTGGCTGCTGACTTGAACTTCTGAGTAGGCGTCAGACCATGGTTTTCTTTTTCCAGGGAATCCAACCACAAATTTACGTTCGTTCGTGATTGACAGACCATGTTTTCTTTCTTTTCAGGCAATCCAACCACAAGTTCGCGTTCGTTGTTGATTACTTTCTACTTGTGTGGCAGCACCCTGAAGGATACGTTAACCACGTGCGTGACTCTTCGTGCTAGAGACCTCATTCCGTGTTTGGCTTGTGGAAATTGGAATTTCATATAACTGTAGATGTACTTTCCTCAGTCATAAACAGATGCGGGTGCTCTGCGGATCTCTTCCACGGAATCGTACATTACTCATTATTATGAAAACGGATATGATAGGGTGTGTCGCAGCAGTGCACGCCCGGTTCTTTGGCAGCGAAACTGCAGGATTTACATGCCGCAACGCGGTAGTCGGAAGGCAGATAGCATTAGATCTACAGAAAGGACGCGCACGCAGACATGTATATGTATATCAACAGTGTTTGTATTCATTTGCGTTGGAATCTAAATGTGAGGGTAAGGCGGCGCAAACATGTGTATATACATGCTTATATGTACACATATATCTGTATGCACAAATACCCTTCCGCAGGTGCACACTTAGTCTTAGACACAAAGCAGAACACGTGTGGACACGTGTGTACATGCATACCCGCATACACGTACACATGTACGTATATCGAGGTAGGGTAACAAGCATTTCCCACCTGTATCTCTACCCCATAAGCAACCCGTTTCTGTCCCCACAGGGCTGATTAGATATTTACATTCATTTGTATAAACAGCCTATTTCTCTATGCCTCATCTCATACACTTGTGGACACTTTCTTGTGCAGAATCTTCCGGAGGGTGAATCCTCGTGTCCAGATTCCTTGTGTGTCCAATGCCGCGGAACGCAGTTTTTGCCTGTATAATCATAATTGTCCTTTTTCCTCATCCCTGCTTCTGTCAGTGGTGCGGCATGCCTGCCTCGCCTGCTTCACTATTTTTGCTCTGTTAGCTCTTCTCCGGACTTCTTTTCTGAGTTCCGAGTTATCCTGCATAGCTAGCCGTTGGATGTGTCGTATCTGTGGCGTTTTGGACAGATTTTCTACACCGTATTGTCTTTTTTTTTTAGCCGATTACATTGGCACAACGTTGTCGAGTTGAAGGGGATTCCTCCCCGTCGTGTGTGCCGTCGGTATTCTGCTGTGCGTCCCCCCTCTTGTTTTCCTTCTGTTGTCGAAGGAGAGCTGCGAGGTATGCAAGTCCCGCCTGCTGTGTGTGAATGTCTAATTTGACCCAGTTGTCCTGCAGTCTTGTATGAGTGCGCTTGGGAAAATGAAATTGGATGCCACATTTGGCCCTGCAGTGTGGTTTTTCAGAGAGCAACTGGTGTGTAGCACCGTCTGTGGATTCCATTTAGATGAAGGGAAGCCACGAGTAATGTGCGAACGTTATCAGCGGAGCTCTAAGATATACGAAATGGTATACATTGTCCACTACCTGCTCGCTTGACTGCAGCTGCGACTGGTCCTCTCGACTGCTGTGGAAATTAGTATGATGAGCAAATTCGCTTTGAGAGCAGGACAACCAGCCTGACTAATCGAACAGTTGTCTCCCAGAGCAGGGGTCACATGGGTTCGCGTGATCCGACTACGGGTGAACTAGTGTCCAGGTGGACGCTGCGTTGGGAACGCACTTGGGGCAAATGTGACGCGGGATAGCCGTCCCTGTGAAGCTCACACAGACAGAGGCTTTACAGATGGATGCACGCCAGTGACTTCCGGAGTACTGCACTACTACATGGGGAGGCGACTTGTCCTCTGGAGGGATACGGACTATCGTGGAGACGCACAAACTTGCGCATTCTTGTACGTATGCGGTAAAATCGTCGTGGGGGCTGCGAAGATGCTTAAACGTATACACTCTGCACGCTTCTGTCAAAACAAACTCGGCAGTCATGGCATTGTGGTTGAACGCGGCAGGACAGAGAAATGACGGGCGGTTACGCCGCTGAGGTCAGGTCCAACGGCGACCGCGCTAGAGCGGAATAAATTGGTTGTATCGAGGAACAACGCTGTGTGCAGCTGTTAACGGGTGCGATTGTCCAGTCTTTCCATGCACAGAACGCGTGCTGCTTTCCACGAGGGCTGGTCTGTATGTTGGCACGTCTGATGCAGATATCAAGGCGGCTGGGAATTTTGTCAAATTCATGTACAGGGGATGCTGAGCTGAATAATCGATTGTACGATAAGATATGAAAGCGAATGCGGTGCCAGTCTTCTTTATCCATGGGGGCGAATATGGACTGTGGAAGAGAGGTCAAGGTAGCAGAATATTACACATACGGAGGCAACCGTTCAACCACCCAGACAGCTACGTACTGCGTAGGCAGTGTTAATATCACACACGTATAAAGTGCTGAGAGACCGTAAAGTAGCACGTAAACGCTGCGTGCCCCTGCACGGCAAAAAATAGCAGTTCGCCAATGTTCTTCTGTTAGTCTGTTCTGGGTTCGAGAGAAGTATGTCGCTGACAGCCGGCAATGTGGGATGGGCTTTTCTGATATTGTTCATGAGGTTAGCCTTGAACGATACTAGGTTGGCTACGAATGTGGGCCACGCAGTATGTCTGTTGAAGCAGTATATATCTGCCTCGCAAGGTCAAGAGCGTAGTTCAGCTAGTCCAAGTGGGTATCGTGAGCTGGTGGTACAGAAATTCAGCTATTTTCGAACCCTTGTGTACAAGTGGAAATTTTAAGTAGAGAAATTTAGTGATTTCCGAACAGGGTGTCGCGTACGACGGTGGGCTATACGTAGAGAAATTTAGTGATCTTGTAATAGAGTGCCGTGGACAACGGGAAGTTTTACACAAAGAAATTTAGTTATTTTCGGACGGGATGTCGGGTACGTGTACGACGGGAAGTGTTATGCAGACGCAAGTAAGTGTCAGTGCACTCTGCGGAGACATGTCTTCTAGTATGTGTCTTGGTTGCTTCTAGTCCGTAGTCTCTCCACGCAGACAGCCGGAAGTAAAAAAAGGGAGACACGTATCCTGAAGGAGGCGACCATCTGATGCGGACTCAATACTGGGGCAACTGTTACCGCACGGAAGCAGACTTGTACCCGGTGAATAGATCGCACATTATCAGATGCAGTGACATCGGAGCAGGCGTACGTGCCTCTACGATCATCACGATCGAGACTACGGGCAGCCTGAAGGCGCCACGTGTTCTAAAGGCCGCCATCGCGGACAGGTTACGTCGACAAGAATGAGGGGTGCTGCTTGTGTAGCAGTGCTGGAGGGCAATGTGGGCGTGAGACGGCACCGGCAAACGCACGTTATGACGAGCTGTGAAGCTGATTCGCTGCTAGATGGCATTGTAAGGTACGATAGGGCTGACTGACCACTCCTGAATATTGCGAAACAGTGCAGCGAACGAGTTGTAGCTTGAGTCTGACGAACATCGTCAGTAAGGGGAGTCCTTGCTGGGGAAAATCAGGTGGGTGGAGTTACTGGTCGCACCCGCCTACTGGAGAGGAAGAATACATTTAGGGATAAGAGAGGATGCTGCAACTCCGACCGTGTCAAAAAGGAGCGGACGGTATCCTGTAGCACCCGAAGGATGAAAGTAAGGGGCATAAAAATAACGACGAACTCCTGCTGGATGTAGACAGAATTGTATTCAAGCGTAGCTGGCGCCCGTAGTGCGCGCGAAGGTCAGTCTTGTCCCTGAGCCCATCCACCGGGGTTTTCCACAGTGGCACCAGTGCAGTATTCCCGCTGTAACGTGCTCTGTGTGCTTTCGTTTTAGAAGAGTAGAGGAGCGATTCCGTGAAATGGAAACAAGGAGTGCGTGCAGGTGACAACACAATATAGAGAACTGTACTTACTATATATCACCAGATGACCACTGCAGGAAGCAGAGGGATTGCCTGATCGATAGATAGGGCAGCATTCGTCGCCCGGCATAGCACCTTCTGCTTTATGGTGTGCATGCAAGCGGCACAGGGCTAGCTGCTATTAGTTCCTCAGTAGAATAGAGTAGATATTGTTCTTTGTTGTGAGAGGTCGAAGAGTAAAGTGCTGCGCGTTTGCATAGGGCTATAGGATGTTAGAAGGAAAAGGTGAGCTATGTACACTGACGGGGCGACAGCGGAAGGTAACGACTGAAACAGGCACTAAGTCTTCGCAAAACAGGGCCACGTGCAGTAGATTCATCCAGTGTTCAGTGACAAACACATTTCTGTTGAAAGTAGGAAGATATCCCGACGTCGCACTGGGCTGTCTAGTATGAACCCTAGTTCTCGTTAATCACTTTTGCCAGCGATACACATTTTTTGGCATCTGCAATGTTAGAGCTATCAGCCAGAGCAGGAAAAGTTTCGAAGAAGGGTTTCGGCACTGAATGCTACGGGATACGTTGCACCGCGCTCTTCAGTCAAAACGGTACACATGTCCGTACGACGTCAAACGAGACTGCCTGAAGCATAGAGAGCGATGGGGTTTCTCTGGCGGTTAAGCGAGTCAATGTCTACACGTTTCGTTGATCGAGTGAATGTGGTGTGACATCTGAGCTAACCAGTTTTTGGCGATGTGGTATACACAAGCGATTAGCCCGTGAACCAAAACCTGTACGGCTGGTCAGACTTGTACTTCCATGCTTCGCCGTGATTCTGTCAAAATATGTGATCCCTGCTCGTATGTGGACAGAGCCCTTCGCTAAATTCAATGAGACTGCATGAAACCTATGCGGGTACGGCTCGGCGCTCAAACGGTTGTCAGTCGCCCCAAAGGAGACCCTGGGTGACCTCCACTGTAAGCAATGCAACAAATGCAGAACGCGGGTGGGAAGCACCGCTGATGCAGTAATGTCATTCACGTAGCTGTGAACCTTTTGGCGCAGCAGGCTGAGTGATGTCAAATTTCTGTAGCATGCAGCGTAGATGGAGGAGTAGAGGAAGAGACCTAGACACTGGACCGAGGTGTTGGTACACAAAAGTGCCGATGTACGTGGGGCAGGTCCGAGTGACAGGACGATGTAACTCCCGACAAAATCTACTACATCATTCTCCTGCCAGAGCAATGTTGTACAGCAGGTGGGACGCTCTGGTGTCTACGTAATGGGCGTACGCATGTCCAAATATACGTGGATATATGCATACATTGATCGATACGTACGGAGAGCCGCGCGAAGACGTGCAGCCGTGCGCTTAAATAGACGTGTACATATTGTGTGGTACAAGCGGTTCCTAAGATTGTATGAGGACAGAAGAGCGCTGTAAGAATTGAACGCAACAGCGACTTTGCACACCCTCTCGAGCTCCCTGCAGGGGCCCATGCTAGCGTCTCTGTATCTGCTGGTATGAACAAGTATGTTATGTACCTTCATAAGGATAGCCGCGTAGCCGCACAAAAGCAGACCCACGCACGAGTGGGTGGGTCTGTACACAAAGGCGTGTATACGTATGTGGTGTAAACCGTTCTAGAGTGTCGAATGTGGCTTCTGAAGAGGCGTGAGTGTGCAGATCAGTAGCCCTTCTTTCGCACGAAGGTATCTTATTTATTTGTATATGGGTACATACGAATGAATCTTTTTTGTTTCCTAGCCCTCGTGGTGTCTATATGTATGTATACGTATACACACGTGGAAAATGTAGACACGCACGCGTTGATACACTCGTGCAGCATGGATACAAGGATTTCGTACGCCCAGTCTGCGCGCAGCTAGACACCAGTACTGTGATCTCTGCCGCATGGTGCGTTACGGAAGTGTCTCCCTTAAACGCACCGACTGTAGACGGTGAAGCAACTCCATATTCAACGCAAGTGGTGACTAATACCACAGGCACATCTATTGTGGGATCTCTAGTGGAAGCATCTTCCTTGTAAGCGTACCCCCTTTGTGTATGAACTAGAATACAGTGTCACTCCTGGGAAAGCTTTAGCAACGGTCCGGCGACTAGGTGAGACTGAAACTCAAATTTTGTAGATGTGGTAGTGTCGCTCACGCAGGTCTCTTTTCTGAAGACTTTATCTTCAACTAACAGCAGCAGCTCTCGTCGCCACGTCCCATTGCGTCGTCTTCTTGGCACGACGATGAACACAGCAGCAGCAGCAGGTGGTGGAGCAAGAGCAGCAGCAGCAACTGCTGTGTACCAGCAGCAGAGACAGCCCCACGAGGAACACCGTAGGGCCGACTAGTGGTGGCACCAGCAACGTGCAGGAAACGCAACAGCAGCAGCAATGCAGCAGCCGCACACGTGGTAACAGTAGAGTATCAGGCGCATCAGCCGGCCGCGAGGCAGCACAAGCAGCAGCAGACATGGCAGTGGCAACAGCAGCAAGAGCAGCAGATGCCACAGCACTCCGCGCAGGAGCAGAGTGGCAAGAACTGCTGTAGCCGCAGCACCGCTTAGATGTGAAACCAAACAGGCATCAGCAGCGGCAAGCAGGAGGGAACTGAAAGGAATTGAAACACGAGCCGGTAACAGGCCAACAAGAGCAGAGCGAGGCAGGTCCGCACTTCAAGATGATGAAGGACAGGCAGAAAGAGAAGAAGAAGTTGTCATGCACACGAAGAAGAATGCTGCGATCTGACCAGAGGGCGAGACCCAGAGGAGGAAGTGGGGCCGGACACGAGGAGAAGAAAGGGAAGGGGGGCAAGGCAGAAGCGGCGTGAGTGAGCAAGAAAGGAGGAAGACGACTACAGCAAAAGAAGTAACGCGAAAGCTTTCTCACGCTGGAACGGGGAGCAAGCGTCAGAAGACGCAAGCAGGGGAAACCGAGCTGCAGCCCCGGTGGGATGATGCATGTGCGTTGCATGTTCCGCATGCCATGTTGCTTCTCCGTTCTGTTGAAATTCGAGAGAAAAAACCGCAAAGCGATAGAAAAGAAGAGCATAATGCCGACAACAGTGGACTTCTACACTTCTTCTGCAGTAGGGAAACACTGCTTGCGTATTTCTCCCTTTCGCAGGGTTCCGTAGACACTGTGAACGTGCAGAAACAGAAAACCGAGTGAGCGTCGAAGTCCGTCAGTAACACAAATATATTCCTGTTGCCGCTCGTCCTCCTTCGTCCCTTCATATCTCGTCTGCCCTCCGTTGATGTGTGTGTTCAAAATAAATCACTCTTGCCTCGCGCCGCAATCACACACAAGCCGGCGACTATTCGCGTTGTGTCGATCATTGGCGTACTTATTTCTGTCACTTCTTTCTCACCTCGCTCTTTTGGCTGTTGTTTACTTGCCACGCTCACTTCGCTGAGTCTTCCCGGCGTAAGTATATGTATCTTCCAACGCCATGGTTATATATCTATATATACATGCGTACGTGTGTAACTCTACACATACGCACGTGTGTATTTATGTATGTGGATATGTGCAGACAGGTACAAATATGTGTATATATATTTATGTATCTGTAAGTGTATACATGTGTGTGTGGACAAATATGCAGACATCTCTCTAATCGTATATGTATGTTACTTTTCAGCGTCCTCAGTACGTAAGAATACACTTAAGTATACGTTTACATATATATATATATGTATAGGGTTCATACTTATACTACAGCGTACACACCTATACGTGTATTTAGAACTATGATAAGAAAGATGCGGAGAATGATGTGAAGAGACAAATGTTTTGACGACTCCATTAGGAGTGAAGAGCCAGACGTACATATCCTTGCATGCACATGCAGTTTTGCTGAAATACCTATTATATATATATATGTCTGTTTGTGCATGTATACGTGCGTATATACGTGCGTAAACATATATATATATGTGGATTACCTTGAGTGTACTTGTACGTGTATACGTATATCTACAGAAAGATATATCTACCTGTGTATATAGTGTTCTGTAGAAGAATGCAGTATGGCTGCGCATAGAGGGCTTCGAAGACAATGAGTCATCCTTGGCTGCTGCAGCGCTCTGCAGCGGCTGCTGCGGCATGTCCCCTCCCCGTCGTCCACACAGCAGCAGCGGGACGAAGTCCTGGTGCACCCGGCGCGGCAGCAGCTGCAGCAGCAAGAGCAGCAGCAAGAGCAGCAGCAACAACAGCGGCCACGGTCGCCAGAGTCGCCGCGGGGACGGCAGCAAGAGCAATGGCGGCAGCGGCAGCAGCCCGGCGGAGCACGGCAGAAACCCACGCAGCGGCGGCAGCCGCAGCGCTGGAGGCAGCAGCAGCAGTAACACGTGCACGACCCTCAGGAGGAGCAGCAGCAGCAGTGCGCTTGGTGGCAAACGCAGCAGCAGCGACGCCAGAGGCAGAAGAAGAAAAGGCAGAAACAGCTGCAGCAGGTGGATGTGGAGAATCAACAGCAGCAAGACGCACACAAATGCATTCAGCAACGCATACAGCAGCGGCTACAGGCATTGCAAAAGGAGCAGGCAGAGAGGCAGCAGGAGAGCGTCAGGCACTAGTTGCTGCTGCTGTTGCAGCGTCTCAGGATTTCTTTCGCCCAACAGCGGCAGCCGCGCAGCGATGGAGCAGGAGGCGGACGCGGCTGTTTGTAACCTTCGGAAGAGGACAGCGGCACGAACAGCAGCAATGGCAGCAGCTCGCCTGCGTCCTTTCTGCGTGTCCACCTCCATTTTTGACAGCGTCTCTGTTGCCAGACAGATGCGCCAGCACGTACAATGGATGCGGCTGTGGGGAACTCGCCGGGAGCACAAAGGAGAACCGTCGTCCTTCAAGCAGCAGTTACGCCCTCGCCAGCTGCAGCAGCGGCGGCAGCAGCACTCGCGGCCCCAGCGACAGCAGCAGCTGCAGAGGCGCGACCACCTGCTGGAGCCGCTGGAGCAGCAGCTGCCGCAGGGCAGCGGCAGAAGTGAAGAGAAGGAGGTGTCTGCTGACGCCCGTCTTCTCAAAAACGACAGGGGGCAGCATTTCCTTTAGCAGCAGCAGCAGGCTGCTGCTTCTCGCAAGGCAAGGCAGCAGGAGGAGCATGGGCGAAGAATTAGGTCTGCAGGTTCCAGATGGTCATAGTCGAGGCCAGATACGCTCGCGCAGCTGCAGCAGGTGCAGCAATCGAGGAGGTAGTCGCACAGTAGAGAGCTGCAGCTTCTCCTGCAGCGACGCGAGCGTCTGCAGAAGCCGCACAGAACGAAGTCACAGGAACCCGCATCTGTGCAGCAGGCATCCTAGAGGCAGCAGCAGCAGCAATAGCAACCACGCGTTGGTGGGGTCTGCCCTTGCGTATCGCAGTAGCAGCAACCGCAGCAGTAGCAGCAACTACAGGCGCAGTAAGAGAAGCATCTCCTGCAGCGGCTGCGCGGACTGCTGCAACGGCAGCAACTTTGACAACAGCAAGAGGAACTACAGCAGCAGCGGCTGCAGCAGCTCCAGCTACAACTGCGGTAGCACCAACACCAGCAGCAACCACATGAAGACAAGCGGAAGCACCAGCAACGATAGGGACAGTTGCAGGACAGGAGGGAGAAGGTGGAGGAGGAGCCCGGCCAACAGCAGCAGCAGTAGCAGCGTCGACAACAGCGCGAAGGCCCAGCGTCTGGAGCGAAGCGCTGCTGGGTCATTTGCACCTGCCGAACCGGGAAGAGGCGGAAGAGCTGCGGCAGAAGCGCAAGCAGCTTTGGCTGTAGAAGGCGCCTGCGCATCTGCTGCAGCTCGTCGTTCTTCGTTTTCTGATTTTCTGCATGTGGTTCTGTCCACTGCTGCGTCATCTACATGCCGCCGTGCTGCGTGTGCTGTGGGTCGTGCTGCTGCGTTCCCTGCTAATGCTCTCCTTCCTGCTGCACGAGCGCCTGCTGCAGCTGCTTCTACCAAGTTTTTTGCGGCTTCAACTGCTGCAGCGTTCCTTCCCTCACCAGCGTCTGCTGCTGCTGTAGCTCCGTCTCTGGCGATTGCAAGAGACTTCTCTGCTGCTGCTGTTGCACGTCGAGCGGACTACGTTACATCTGCGGGGGCTGCAGCAGGACCACACCTGGCTTCTTCTCCTACTTACTACGGACCGTTCAACAAAATAATGACTGCTTCTTCTCCTGCTGCTGTTGTTGCCGGTGGCTGCAGCATTAGCAGCAGCAGTTCCCTTTACCGAGAGGCACCGCAGCAATATGGGCGCCAGCCGAAATTTACCCCTGCTGCTTTCTCTTGTGGTATAAATCACTGTCCTTTCTCTTCGTGCAATGCGCTCTGTTTCACCGCTGCGTGTCTCTACTCTCCGTCCTCTGCTGCTGCTCCTGCTGCAGTTCCTCAACCTGCTGAAGTGGTGCACTTCCATACTGCAGCAGCTGCTGCTGCTGCGTCTAGACGACGACTCCCTGGACAGTCTGCTTCTCCGGCTGTGGGTCTGCCTGCTCCTCCCTCGCCTCTGGCTGCTTCGCTTTCTTCTCCTGCGCTACCCCCTGCGGACACTCGTACTGGTGCTGCCGTTGCTGCGTCTCCCGCTGGAGCTGCTGGGTCTTGCGCCGCTGCTGCTGCTTGTCCTCCTCTTCGTCCTGCAGCATCGGCTCGTCCTGCTGCTGCTGCTCCTGCGGCTGGACGGTTGGACACGGCTGACGCAGCCCCCCACGTTGCAGATGCTGCTGCAGCACTGCACGTGGTGACTGTCGGTAGTAATGAAGTTGCAGACGCTGTTGCAGGACCCCACAGGGCTGAGAATGGCAGCCACGCTGCTGCAGTTGTACAGGAGAAGGCAGCTGCGGCTTCGTCCGCTCCCCCGTCGTCGGGTTTGCATGTACTCTGGCAGCTGATGGAAGGGGACCAGATGCGGCTGCTGCTGGTGCTGCTGGCCCTGCTGCTGAGCAGCGCAGCACAAATGGCCATCCCATCGCAGCTGGGGAAACTGGTGGACTGCATGTCTGCTGGTCGATCTGTTGAAGACACTCCTGCTGCTTCCTTTCCTGCTGCCTGTTCTCCCCCTTCTCCTCCGTCGGCGGTGACTGCAGAAGCCGAGGCTGGTGCTGCCGGTGCCTGCCGCAGTCCTGCTGCTGCTGCTCCCGCTCGGCGTTCTCCGTCCGGTGTTGCGACTGCAGATACAGCAGCAGTAGATGGCCAAGTCGCAGCGGCTGGTCCTGCTGGTATGGGAGCAGAAGCTGCTGCTATTCCTGCGCAGCGTGGGCGAGAGGGAGGGCCTGCACCAGCCCCAGGATCGGCGCAATCCCTAAAGCAGCAGCAGCAACCGTGGCAACACTGGGGGAGCAGCAGCAGCAGCAGAGGCGACGACTCACAGCCGCAGTCGGAGAGGGACAGGAAGGAAACAACAAGGCCAAAGATGAGAGCAGCAGGAGCGCCAACCGAGAATGTGCAGACGTCTGATGGCCAAGAGCTGCGCGAGCAGCAGCATCAGTGCCGCGCCTTCTCTAGTTCTGTGCAGCAACAGCAGCAGGAGGAGCATGAGACTCAGAGAGAGCGCGGATGGCTGTGGAAGTCTGCGTCGGGAGCCACACAAGTGCTGCTGAGCAGTAGCGGGCAGTTGCTGCAGCACACCCAGGCTGCCGCCTGCGCGGCTCTCATTTTCGTAGGAGCAGCTGCTTCATTCCTGCGGCTCTATCTTCTCGAGACGACCGTACGTGCCTCTGCTTCTTCCGCCGCTGTTCAGTCACCCAGCCGTAGCCGTCTCCCCGGGGCTGGGGTACACCGGCATATCTAGACCCAGACAGATAGATGCAGAAGAACTATATACGTATCTATGTATATATATATATACATATATGCGTGGGCCTGTATGTATATATGCATGTTCACAGCTGGGGTATACCGGTCTACCCAGAAGATGTTAGAGAGATACAGAAGTATATACACATACACATCTGTATATCTATATATGTATGAAGATATATATGTGTGCGTGGGCCTGTATGTATAGATGCATGTTTACAGGTGGGAGACCAGTATATTTAGAGCAAGACGGGGAGATACAGAAGTATATTCACATATATATATATATATGCGTGGGTCTGTATGTATAGATGCATATGACGACAGACGACGATATTCATGTGCTGGCAGAAAGATGTGTTCGATATATGAGAAAAATGCATGCGTACTTGCCTGCCTGCTGTGTCCCTCTATATCCCCTCTTGTCCACGCGATGCACGCGTACCTACGCGCATGTTGTGTCCCTCTATATGCACTCTTTTGCATGCGCATTTATTTATTCTCGTATGTACCAGGTTCTCCCGTACGTCCGTAGGTCCCTGTAAATATGCGCCCAGTCCAAAGCGCGGGACATTGTGGCAGTACGCGGGAGCGTGTAGAAAGGGAGATGCAAAGAGACAGAGGGAGATAAAAAGGAAACAAATTGAAGGAAAACGGGAAGAAAACCAAGAGGGACGCAATGTGTATATACGTCTCTTTCTCATATAAATATACATGTGTGTGCATGCATTTATATACGTATACATATATATATATATATATCCACGTGTGGACGCTGGTGGGACGCCTCTAAGCAACTCCCGTCTGCAATATTGCAATCCTGTTTCAGCTGTGTGGCTGCGCTAGCGTCTGCTGCTCGACTCGCTCTGTGCGTTTCCTCGGCTTCGAAGGAACTCGTCTCTGTGCTGCAGACTCCATTGCATGCAGCACCGCCGCGCGGCGCCTTCTCTTCTTCGGTATTTGTCGAGAAAGAGAGAGAGCGAGACAGAGGGGAAGAAGCACTCAAAAGGACACAAAGGGTTGGAGAGAGCTCTACATGTGCACACGTGTGTATGTGTCTATGTATGTATGTGTGTAGGTACGTATATACGCATGTGGGGATGCATGTATGTCTGCACGAATGTATTTATGTATGTGTCTATACATGTGTCTACGTGTGTATGTGTGTATCTGTGTGTCTAGGTACGTATCTCCATTCATGCACATGTATGTACGTAGGTACCCATGTATGTATCTGTGTATGTGTGTACGTATGTGCCTATGTGTGTATGTATGCATGTATCTACGTATGTATGTATCCATGTATGTATGTGTGTATCTATACATCTATGCATTTCTGTATGCATGTACCCATCTACGTATGTACGTATGTGTGTATGTATGTATTTATGTATCTATTTGTGTGTCTATATATGTGTGTATGTATGTATGTGCGTATGTACCTGTGTATGTATATGTACGTCCATACGTGTGTCCATAGGGATGTAGGCGCGTGGAAAGCTGTTTGCGTATATACGTTGCTTGAGTCAACCGCTGCTGCGCTGTGGTTTGACGTGGCACCGGTGTAGAAGCAACGTTGGGCTCCGTCGCAGTCGACACGTGCCGCCTGGGCTGCACCGTTGCTGTGAGGAGGTTTTCCCATGCGGTGTGAGTCGGGTTCAACTGCTACTGCAGTCGGCTGGTGCGGGCCGGCTGCTTGCCGGTGCTGCTGCTGCGGCTGCGGCTGCTACTCTTTCTTTTGTAATCTGCGGGGTGGACCGTCCCCGGTGCTGCAGCAGCCTTTGTCGCTCAGGACGGTTCCTGTTTCTGCTACTGGCGAAGTTGCTTTTTAGCTGCTGTGGCTGCTGTTCCGGTGCTGGTGGTGTACCTCCGTGTCGCTGCTGCTGCTTCTCTTCTCCTGCTCTGCTACGCGTGCGCTGCTGCTGGCCGTCCTCTCCTCCTGGTGCTCTGCTCCCCTCAGCCACTGCTGCTGCTCCTCCTTCTCGTCGTCGCTCTGCTCTACGCTGCTGCTGCGTCTCCTCTTCCTGCTCCTCCTCCTCATCCTACCCATCTTCCTCGTCCACCTCCATTTGACCCTCCTCATGATGCTGCGGCTGCAATCTTCTCTCTGCACCTCCCTGCTGCTGCGTCTGCCTCGTTCTCCTCTGCGTCTTCCGCGTGCGCGCACTGCGAAGAGTTGCATGTGCTGCTGCTCTTGCTGCTGCTGCTGCTCCTGCTCTTGCTGCTGCTGCTGCTATTGCCGCTGCTGCTGCTATTGGTGCTGCTGCTGCTGCTGTTGCTGCTGCTGCTGCTATTGGCGCTGCTGCTGCTGCTCAGATCGAACGGATTGCTGCAAGGCTGAGAATGACGTACTTCTCTCGCCTGCTGCAGGAGCCTGTGTGGAGCTTCAGGGTCGAGAGAACCGGTGCTGTGCTCCATCGTCTGTCAAGTAAGCAGTCGTCTTCGCTTTCACCAAGAACAGCAACGACAAGAATAAGGAGAAAATGACTTCCACATGCGCCAAGAGCAGCAACCAGAAGAAAAGGGAGAGTACCACTTTTGCTTGGAGCTAGAGCAGGAGGAGAAAACGAGGAGAGTTGTTTCTGCATGCAGCAGGAGGAGGGAAGAGGAGAACGACGAAGAGAGATTCTCGAATCAGTGGATATATACATTCAAAAGAACCCGCGTATATTTTAAAGTACCAGTCCACATGTGGAAGAGGATGGATTACGTATTCACTTATGTATATCTCTGCGCATCTGTGTACGGGCATTGGTGATAAACATGGGGGATGGAAAAGATCTGTACTGCT
This sequence comes from Sarcocystis neurona, assembly GCA_000727475.1. Lineage (NCBI taxonomy): Eukaryota > Apicomplexa > Conoidasida > Eucoccidiorida > Sarcocystidae > Sarcocystis > Sarcocystis neurona. The sequence goes on along the minus strand of KL647314.1, from coordinate 751,118 downwards.
GCTAGTCTGGTGAACTAACGCTGCTGTTGCGCGCTTCCGAGCGGAGCAGTCCCGGTGACAGCTCGTGCAACCGTGTCGCGATGTCCTACGTCTGCACACATATATGCGTGTATGTAAAAATATATATATATGTGTAAATGTGCGTGTGGATGTGTGTATATATATATATGTATATGTGTAGAGAGAGACTTACGTATACGGGTCCACGTGAAAACACATGTCTCGATCACTACGTATGCGTAGAGGTGTTGGACTGCTTCTGCGCATATTGTCACTGATACGGGCATGTCTGCGGTGCGCCTAGACATTAAGTACGTATATATATATATATATATATACGTGTGTGCAAAACATATATATGTATGTAATATATACATATATATAAGCATACGTACAGATTAAAAGATAGAGATTCGTGTTGCTTGTATACGTACACGCGCATGTGAGTGCGAGCCAAATCTGCCAATGTATGTGTCTATCTATATCTATGTGCCCGGTGTTCGTGCTGTTTTACGCACACCGAAGCACGTATATATGTTTGTGTCTTGTGTACTCTGTGCCCCTGTTGCTGTGACATATACAGAAAGAAACGCTTGCAGTACTTTCACGTAGGTGAATCCACGTATACGTCTATGTACACAGGCATATACGTACCTGTGTCTACACATATATATATATATATACAGGTACGTACGTGCTGGGGTGTATGTACGCATATACGTCTGCGTACGTATGTTACTTGTGTAGATGTATCTACGTCCCTTGTGGTGTACATACAGCGAGAGACGCATGTTGTGTGTGTCTGCAGGATGGTCACGTCTAGTCCTCTTCGCCAGCTTTCTCCCCCTCTTCGTGCTCACACACATATATATATGTATATATAGGCATTTGATAGCTAAGTGTATGGGTAGGGGTGTGTGTACATCTTTACAGGTACACGTAAGTGAGGAAAATTGGCCTGCGTTCATCTCCTTTCTTGCGGTGCAGCGGAGATAGGCCAAGCTTCGCGCATCTTCGTTGACGTTTCCTTCGGACTCCGCTGCGTCATAACAACGTGTGTCGGTGGGTTCTCTCTTCAGTTGATCTTACGCATGCCTCTCCCTATGCATACGTCAGCCCATAACGGCACGCCTAACCACGTGTATATATGTGTCCTCCGCATGACACATATGTGTGGGGCTTTGCAGGAATGTGGCTTCGTACGTCTGCATGCGTGGGTGTGGACAGAGAAACGCTCTACGTAGATACGACCGTCTGCGTGGCTGGACGCGTGTCTGTGTGTGTGTGTCTACACAGCTGGATCTGTGTATTCCATTACCTGCTGTACGTACACGCGTTTCTACTTGCATGCGGATCTCCTTGTCTGTGGGTAAATGTTCTCCCTCCTTTTTTCGTATCTTTGAATAAAACGCACAGCTGACGCCTCTCAAAAAGGCCACACGTTTTTCTCTGTGTGACCCGTGGTGTGTTTACACTATATATATATATATATGTGCCTCTCTACACAGATCTGGGGACGCATCTATACATGTATGTACAGGTGTGTGCGTGTCTACACAGATCTCGAGACGCATGTATGGGTGTATAGGTACATATATGTATAGATGTGCTTGTTTACACAGGTCTTGAGACGCACGTATGTGTGTGTATATACATATGTATATGTATATATTTGCATATGTGTGCCTCTCTACACAGGTATAGAGACGCGTGTATGATTATATATGTATGTATATGTGTAGGTGTGTGCCTGTCTAGAGAGGCATAGAGACGCATGCATATATATATATATATACATACAAACGTGCCTGTCTAGACAGATATAGAGAGGCACGTATGTATGTGTGTGTGTGTATATATATATTTGAAGACTGGATGCCTGCCCTGTTACGCAGATGTAATTATTTGTCTTTTTGAGCGTAACTGTGCGACTTCCCGGGATTGGCACGTGTGCCATTGGTGCTGTCTCTGCTGCTGCTGTTGCTGTCTGCTGTCTGCTGCTTCTGCTGCAGTCTGCTGCTGCTGCCGTCTGCTGCTGCTGCCGTCTGCTGCTGGTGCTGCTGTCTGCTGCTGTTTCCGTCGCTGTTCTCCCTGCAGCTGCTGTCGCCCCGTTTGTTCCTGACTGCGACGTCCTGCGAGAGGCCCGGCGTATACGGCTGCCCCTGTTGTTTCCGTGTGCCCACTTTTGTCTGCTCCTGTTGTTAGGCAGCGCAACGCTGCTGCTGCTGCTACGTAAACAGCCGTGTCGCGGCCGAGGCCGCTGCTACAGCTGGTCACACTCACTTGTGTGTGCGAGGGCGTGGTGGCTGTTTACCTGTTCCTTTTGCGCTACTGCTGCGTCTGTTGGGATTGCTGCAGGTCTCGGAGGCGCGGCGGCGCTCGCTCCACCTTCGTTTTTGCTGTCGCTGCTGCTGCCGATCGGAGGGGCAGCCTTCACCCTGCGTCTCGTTGCGAGGAGGAGTCGTGTGCTGCAGGCGGCAGAAGCTGCTGCTCTTTCTTCGTCGCTGCAGCATGCGGAAGAGGTGCTACATAACCGTTTGCACGTCAGGTCTCTCAACGCCGAGCTTTTGGAGTATAAAGGTTTTGCCAAGCAGGTGAAAAAGCCACACACCAGACGCTGCTGCCTGCTTTTAATCGGGAACACATGCATATATATGCGCATCGATATATATAACTGAAGAACGATAGAGAGACAGACAGACACGTAGGTCTCCTCTCATTCAAGGATACGTATGTGAATATATGGATGTATGTCTGTATGTCTACAAGCAGTCTATCTCCTTATCCACACACATCTATACATATGTCCAAGCAGTGTATAAACGTACATATATATGTGTACATATATGTATACATACATATATTTTTGTCTACCGGCAGTGTATGTACATGTATATATATGTATGTCTATATATATGTATATGTGTCTCTGCAGGCAGTGTATGCCCACTTATATACATGTATATGTATATACGTGTATGTATATGTATATGTATAATGTACGTATATGCATCTGTATGTTTGTATGTGATGTACATATGTGTATGTGTACAAGCTGTGCGTGCACGATGTGCTTTATGTTCCACGTGCTCTCGCCAGCAAAAGGAAGTATACTACCTTGGGAGAAGGCATGCGACTGCTGTTGGCTGTCGCCACGCGCTCGTCTTCGCCGTCGGCGGTGGCTTCCTTCTCCACGTTGTTCGACAAGCAGGCGCGCTTCTTTCTGAAGGTGCGCTTTCTCCAGTTCTCCCCATACATATATATACACGTGCGTACTTATAGGTGTATATACGTATCCACGGAAGTACCAGTATGCGCATGTATGTCTGCGTCTGCACGAGTTTGTGTAGATATATGCGTTTCTGTATTTGTCTCTCGAGAGACGTAGTCACCGACGAGTGTACGCCGTTATTATCTGCCTCTCTTCCTCTCTCTCTGTACATATATATATATATATATATATCGACCCCTAGGTATAAGCGTGTACATATGTACATAGCGGTATTCTAGTACATGTGCATATATGTGTGAATGCGTTTAATACATATATATATATGTATATCGACAACTGTGTATGGACGCATTTTCGCATATGCAAGCGTAGCCGTTTCGAATACATATACACGCGTGTGTATGGAGATGTATGTAATATATATTTGTGTATACGTGTGTGACTGTATATATTTGTAGACACGTGGGCGTGGGCATATGTACGTGTATGTATGAATGTATCTAATGCATATTTGTACATACATGTGTCTACGCGTATGTGTATGACTGCGTGTACGTGTACCTCTGTGAGTGTACGCACCAACGCATGCGCGAAATATGTGTGGGCATGCATGTGTGCGCAGGTGCGCGGTGACGACACCGGGGGGACGTCTCTGTGTGCAGGCATATCCCGTAGCAGTAGAGTTGGTAGTAGCGGCCCGTCTCCGTATCAAAAACAGTAGCTGGAGGCACGTGTGCGGCGCGTCGCATGCGTACGTATTTGCAACCCATGTAGCCGCGCGGTACGCTGCCTGCTGCATGCGTGTGTATCTGTTTTTCCGTCCACACGTAGGTCCCCACACACGTGGCTCATCCAGCGGCAGCACATTGCATGCGTCTGTATGTACGCGCCTTCACGCTACGTAGCCGCGCATGCGCAGGCGTGCAGATCTGCTGCCCATCTGCAGGCCACTGCACGCGTCTACACCTGTGTGCAAGAGAACGAATTTCTCGTGGAGGCGTGCCCTTGCTGGTGAAGCATGCGTAGGTTGGCGTATGCGGACCACTAGCCGAACAGGCAATCTAGCGCGCTTCTTGGCGTCTATGTGTCTGCCTGCATGTGTGGCCCCGCGCCGCCATGCATGTGGAGCAGGTAGCCGATATACCCCGCTGCACCGCTTTCGAACCTCGCGCATGTGAAGACGCCTGCAGATGGAGACGTCCGCATGCACGCGCAGTAGCCCGGGTGGCCGCAGCGTCTGCCAAGCGTGAAGAACAAGCGGAGAAATGCGCGCGCACACGGCTCTGTTCCTCCTGCAGCACTGCCTGTAGCTGCCCGACTGCATGCAACGACCGCACGGCAGCAGTGTGTCTCTCCCTCCCACTACAGATATATATATATATATGTATATACACATGTTTGGCGTACCACCCACCCTAGGCATTTCGTGGAAGCTTGACTAGATACCAGGATATACACAAACGTACGTAGACTCACATGCGCACCCGGGCGCGTGCGTTCGTAGGGGCACACATCTATACTTCGCGCGTGCACATAGGGTAGGCTCGTGCCCACACAAATCTAACGTGGACACATGCGTGTGTAGGCGGGACACTCGTAGGGGGCAGGCGGAGGAGTCTGCATCCGTATACACATGCGCGTAGGTGCCACGCCTCACGGGTACTGAAATGCGTTGAAGTTCAACAGGCTATACATCTGAATATGGACTTGTGTGTAGACACGCGTGGGCACCTCCTGTATATTGTTGAAGCTTCAGCGGTATACATATGTATAGACATAGATGTTGGTGTACAGATAGGCAGGGGCACGTGTACAGAGACCAAGCATGCACTCGACGAAGCTTTGAAGTTTCAACCATAAAGATCAACACATATATGCCTACTTGTGTGTCGACATACAGGGGCCCGCGTGAGGAGACACAAGCGTATCATTAAGGGTATGCATGCATTTCGAACCGCATGCAGCACGTGGAAATACGCGCCACCGCAGTGTAACTGCATACGCTGGCGCATGCGTGCACGCCCACGCAGGGGCAGCAATAGGTAGTCAGTCCACCGTCTCTTGCTGCGTGTGATGCGCGCTGCCTTGTCTTGGCGCCTTTCTCACCTGTTATTCGATCCCCTCTCTTTACCTCTCCATGGGTATCCACAAGTACACATGTGCCGCGCGAGGCAAGCGGTCGGCGTGCTGCCGGTGTTGCTGCTGCTCCTGCAGTAACTGCTGCCTGGACTGCTGCTGCAGCTGATGCCCATGCTGCTTTCCGTTGCGCTGCTCAAGCTTCTGCAAAGGTCACTACGGCAGCAGCTGCTGCTGGCTTGGCCTCTGCCGCTGGCTCAGCCTCTGCCTCTGCTGCTCCTGCTATGCTGCTGCTGCTTCTGCGTGGGGTGACGCTGCTTGTGCCTGTGTCGCTGCGTCTGGCTCTGTCTCTGCTGCTTCGCAGCGGCTGCTGCTGCTGCGACGTCTGCATCTGTCGCCGCTTCGTTGCGACTGCTGCTGCTTCTGCTGCTTGCACCTGTGCTGCTGCGTGTCCCTCGCTGGCGCCGATGCGTACGTCGTTGCCCTGTGCTCGTGTCTGCTGCTGCGTCTGCGGGGAGACCTGCGGCTGCTGCTGCTGCTTCTGCCTGCGGGCTGCAGGGGTCGTGTCGCTGGGGGATATGACAGCAGTCGCGTTGCACTGCCTGATGGCAGGTGCTTCTCTGCAAGGCTGCTTCTCCGCCTACAGCGACGTCCAGCGGGGACTCGGAGTTGCTGCTGGAGTGCTGCGGCACATTGCCGCACTGCCCGCTGCTCCACTGTCTTTGCAGGGATCGTTCGATACTGCAACTCTCTCTTCGCGCAGTCCGTCAACATCAGCTGCCTCTGCTGCGTCGGCTGCTCTTCCTTCTCTTTATGCCGCTGCCTCCCCGGCCCCTTTCGCTGCCTCCCTGCCTTCCCTCTCTACTCCTTGTTCTACTGCTGCTGCTGGCGCTGCTGGTGCTGGTGCTGCTGCAGCTCCTGGTGCGCACGCGTCGCTCGGGCGTCCGCACGCAGAGCCACGGGCACTCGCACAGGCTTCTTCCGCAGCAGCGGCCGCGCAACCGCAGCAGCAGAGACTGCCACCGGAAGGAACTGCTGCGGTAGGGCTGCTGGGGACGGCAGCCCAGCACCAACAGGATGACGAAGGGCGGCGGAGGCTCACAAGACAGCAACGGCGAGTGCAGCAGGAGACGTCACCCGAGCGAGGCCAGCAGCAGCCGCCAACAACTCGTCAGCAGCAACTGCTTCTTCCTCCTGATATTTCAGAGAGAAACGAGAATGACGGCTTCGCCGTGTTGGCTGCTTGCATGGCGGGGAGCAAACAGCAACAAACGGGCTCAACGCGACGGAGTGCTGCGGGAAGCAGCAGCAGCCCGGGCGCCGACGCAGGGGCCGTCGACACTCCCGCCGCAGCCCAAGCCTGTCAGCGGCTTTTTTCTAGCGGCGACAGCTGCATCAGTAGTCACCCCAGCCGCAGCGTCACGCCGGCCAGCAGCACCGCGACGAGCAGCAGCAGCGCCAGTCTTCTACCAAGCAGCACCAGTCCCAGCAGGAGCAGTTTTAGCAAGAGCAGTCCCAGCAGGAGCAGTCCCAGCAGCAGCAGTCCCAGCAACAGCACGAGAGGTGATAGCAACTCTAGTATCAATACTTATAGCGAGGGGCTGGTTCTACGTTCCCTGTCAGAGTCTGGTTTCTTAAACGCGGCGTGTGGTTCTTCGGTGTCCCACAGCAGCTTGTCTGCTGCTACAGAAGAGAACGATGCTGCTGCGTCTCTCGTTCCTGCGGCTGCCTCCTCTCCTCCGCTGCACCGCACGTCTGGCGCATCCCCTGCTGCTGCCGCTGCTGCTACTGCGGTGTGGACTCCTTCGGGTGGTGGCAGCCGCAGCTCTCTGCTCCAGCGCAAGGAACCAGGAACAGCATCGCACAGAGAACACGCAGCAGCCCCAGCAGAAGCGGCGGCGAGGGGAACAGCATGGAAAGAAGGAGGAACCTCAGTCACTGCGAGAGAAGCAGCGTCCTCCGCCACGTTCACCACCCCCATCACGCCAGCAGCAGCAGCAGGAGGACGAGATCGAACAGAAGAAGCAGCGGGAGGCAGTGAACGTCCAGCAGCGACAGCAGCAGCAGGAGAAAGACAAACACAGGAGGAAGAAGAAGAAGAAGCGAGAGCGACCGCAGCAGGACGGCGCCCCGAAGCAGCAGAAGCAGCAGGAGCAGTAAGAGGAGAACCACCAGCAGCAGCAGAAGTAGGACAAAGAGGGCAAGGAGCAACAGAAAGAAGAAGAAGAAGGAGAGAAGTTGCTCCGGAAAGGGGCCCAGCAGTCGACTTCGAGGACGTGTACTTTGCGTACCCAGATCAACCGCAGCAGCTGGTGCTGCAGGGGGTCAGTCTTCACGTTCCCGCCGGAACGCGGCTGGCGATTCTCGGTGAGGGGATATTTACTTTCTCTTCTTGTGTACTCCCCGGTGTACACACGGCGGCTGGTTGGCACCCGCATATATACGGATGCTATCCACGTCTGTCTTCCTGGTATATATCTACTTTGTGACGTTAAAGAAGGAAGGCGGAAACAAGGAAACGAGAAATCCAGACAGAAAGGCGAAACTCCCACACATACTCCTGTCTCACTGGTGTCGCTGTCCTACCACACACATATGCCGAGGAAAGCAGGAACGTGCACGTATGTAAGTTTCTAAAGGAAGATGCTAATCTGATCTACGTACGTACACCCACGCATATACATATATATACACGCATATTTATACGTATATATACCTGCATATATATACATATGTGCGTTACGTTCGTCTTCTTTCCCAACATGCACATAGAGATACACTAAAGTGTACACCGAGAATATATGTATATATATACGTGTATGTATATATGTGTATGTATGTGTTGAAATGCCTCGACGTGTAACTCAGTAGTTCTCGTGCATGCGCGTTAGTAGTTTTACAGCGAGAGAGAGAGAAAGGGAAGAAAATAAAAGACGCCGCTGCCGGAACGCGAGGCGAGGAGCTGCTGCAGGCGGCTTCCAGGTGGACCTCTTCCGCATGCAGGTGTGTACATCTGTGCGTATATCTATCTATCGCTCTCTGTATATGTATATAGAAACACATATATATATACATGCTGACAGATAGGTAGGTAGATTTGTGTGCGTGTTTTAATGTGTCGGATACACGTGTGCAGATACATCTTTTTCTTCATAAAGAAGTTCACACACAAATATTCTCGCCGCGTCTATACGACTTACATATAGCCGCATAGATACACTTACAAATGAACGTGCCCTTCCCGGCACAGACTTGTCACCCTCTTTACGTGTCTACATACCTAAGAATTCACTTGTACACCTGTGTGGGTGGGTGGGTTGGTGTGCTATATATATATGTGTGTGGACATACAGAGAGATACAAATTCCTATAGGTATATATCTATATCTAGTAGCACACAGACAAAGGCAGAATTCAATATATATATATATTAATGTACATGTGGATCTACAGAGAGATGCAATATATATATATGCATTTGCGGAAAGATACAGATTTTAGTGTGTATGTGTGCATATACGTATATATGTATACATATGGAGATACGGAGAGATACATATTTGAAAAGGTATGTGAGTATATATGTAGGAATACCCAGAGATAAGGCGACTTCAACGTGTATAAATATATATATGTGCATATACATGTCAATATGCAGAATGATGTAGATTTTAACATGCATGTGTATATATGTATGTGCATTAGCAGAGAGACGCTGACTGCAGTACGTGTCTATATATATGCACGTGTATGTGGATGGGGATATACGTGGAGATACATGTTTTAGTATGTGTACGTATATATATGTGGATGTTCAGAGAGGCGACGATTCTTGAAGCCGAGGGATGCGCCCCACCTTCGTGCAGGGAAGAAGCACTTTTTGTTGAACTCCCTTTTCGGTTCCTGCGTTTCTTCTGCAGCGAGTGCTCCGCGCCGCTATTGCTGCCCCGTCTTCTCTTCCTGTCCTCCTCTCCCCCTGCATGTTCCCCGTGCTTCTCGTCGGTTTCCGTGCTGCTGACAACGCAGAAGACAGAGCAGCGCTGCGTGTGTGTGCGGTGGCCGACGCGTGCAGGGCAAAGCGGCAGCGGCAAGTCGACCCTGGCAGCGCTGCTGCTGCGGCTGTACGACCCCGTCCGAGGCAGCATCTGCATCAGCGGCGTGCCGACGTCTTCCCTCGACTCGCGTCTTGTTCGTCGCCTCGTAGGCCCACGTCCTTCTCTTCCGTGTATCCTCTCTTATCGTCCCTTTTTCGGGTCGTTTTCTTCGCTTCTTCGTCTCTGTCCTTCCCTCGCATTTCTTCCCGTTCCTCGTCTCTTCTGGAGCCCGTCTTTGTTTTCCTCGCCGTATTCGCTGCTGCTGCTGCTTCTTCTTCTGCCTCTCTGCGTGGCCTGTCCCGCTTGTCGGCGCACTTTCCATCCGTGCTTCGATTGATCCCGTCCCTCCCTGGGTTGTCTCGTTGTTGGGGCTGTCCACCTGTCGCTGTGTCTGTCTGTCTCTCTCTATCGATGTCCTGCTGTTTGGCGTTCCTTTCCCGCTTTTCCCGCCCTTCTGCGTCTCTTCTACCACCAGGCCGAGGGGCTGTTTTCTCTCTGAAATTCGACCGGGACGCAGAGCGTGGACGTGTCCTTGTGTGCCGCGCAGCTTAGACACACGCATGTTGCGGTTGTGGGTCTGCGCCTGTTGTGCAGCAGTGGCAGTGAGGAGCTCAGAAGGAACAGCAGCAGCAGGGAGCGGGGGAGGGGCGGCAGGATAACGTTCTGCATGCTGCCTCTTTTTCTTTGCTTTTCCGCTGCGTAGTCTTCCCAGGAAAACTTCTCTTTTCTCTTGCCCCTCTGTCCCTCTTCCAAGTTACCTCGGGCCCCCTCTCTATCTCTCTTTTCTTCGTGGGACTGCTGCAAGCCAGGGCAGATATCTCACTCTGCGCGCGCTCCTGCGGGCTCACCCTAGGAAGCGAACAAACGTGCTTCTATATATACGTCCTCCTCTACATCAGTATGTACATAAGAGTAGACGTATATGAGTCTGCGAACGCTTGCAGTGCAGTCGCCAGTATTCGTCTCAAGGTCCACATATATACACATAGGAAAAGATACAAAAATATATATATATATGTACCTCCGATATGTTCTCAATATATCTATATATATATATCTTTGTGTATGTGAAAGTATATAAGTATATATATATATATATGTGAATGTACCTCTGATATACGCCCATATATATATGTATATTTATGTAGGTGTGTGAGTGTTTTTATGAGTATGTGTTAACAAAGATGTACGTACTTACGTAGGGATGTGCAAGTGTCTTCGTCTTTCCTTCGGTGCATCTATATTACGACATATATATATATATATATTTGTGTATGAGTGTTTATATCAGTATCCATCTATATAGATGATATATATATATATGTATGTATGCACATAGGTGTACATACATTTGTAGGCTTTACGTACAATTATAGACATATATGTCAAGATCTAGGATATTTTTTACGAGTAATTATGTATATGAATGATATATGTATTTATATACTTATATACATATGCATACACATGTGTGCATGCATGCATTCGTAGAGAGAACGACGTGCGTATCTCTACGTGTGTATAGTGACACGTGGTAACACCTGTGTGTCTATATGTATATATATATATATGTAGATAGATATCTACGAGAGAGACAGAGATACTCGGAAGAAAATATATATATATATATGTGCGGGACTTTTTGTGTGCTTAGCAAGGATGATGCAATGCGCTGCTCAAACTCTGGGTGTGTGCAGATTAGCCCGCTGCAGCAGGAGAGTGTGCTGCTGGCGAGAAGTCTGCGTGAGAATATTGAGTACGGCGTACGTGCGGACCAGCTGCTGTTTCATCCGGAAGAAACTTGTAAGACCGAGTAGAAGCAGCAGCAGCAGGTCGACGAAAGAGGCGAGGCTACAGCTGCAGCACGAAGAGCGTGTGCGTGGGGGAACAGAGCGGGTGGTGCACCCTCAAGTAGTAGCAGAATGCATTCTACGTGTGGCACAGGCTAGACCAGCAGCAGTGACAGCTGTTTGTACACAGGATTCGAGAACGAAGCAGCGGCAGTTGCCGGTGGTAGTAGGAAGGCGCAGTAGCAGGAGCGGTAGCAGCAGCAGGAGCGGTAGCAGCAGCAGGAGCGGCAGCAGCAGCACAAGCGGTAGCAGCAACGGGAGCGGTAGCAGCAGCAGAAGCGGCAGCAGCAGGAGGAGCGGCAGCAACAGCAGGAGCGGTAGCAGCAGCAGAAGCGGCA
>KL647314.1:640133-739089 GCA_000727475.1 Sarcocystis neurona | reverse complement strand
GCGGCAGCAGCAGGAGGAGCGGCAGCAACAGCAGGAGCGGTAGCAGCAGCAGAAGCGGCAGTAACAGCAGGAGCGGTAGCAGCAGCAGGAGCGGCAGCGGCAACGGGAGCGGTAGCAGCAAGAAAAGCGCTAGCAGCAGAATCAGCAGAAGCAAGAGCGGTAGCAGAGAATTGACAGCAGCAAGAGCGGTAGCAGGGAAGCGGTAGCAGCAGAAGCGGCAGCAGCAGGAGCGGTAGCAGCAGAAGCGGCAGCAGCAGGAGCGGTAGCAGCAGAAGCGGCAGCAGCAGGAGCGGTAGCAGCAGAAGCGGCAGCAGCAGGAGCGGTAGCAGCAGAAGCGGCAGCAGCAGGAGCATCACCAGCAGGAACGGTAGCAGCGGGAGCGTCACGAGCAGGAAAGTAGCAGCAGCAGACAAGGAGACCTCGTAGGAGGCGGCTCCACCGCTGCAGTAGCATATATATATATATATATGTATATATATAGATATACATATGTATATGTGCATATGTGTGTGTGTGTGTGTGTCAACGCCTGTCCGAACCCTGGCCTTCTTTTCTCTTGCGCTGCCTCCGGCCGTCTGTATTTTGTGGACGTTCGCGTGTGTATGGTCCTCTCTTTGATTCGCTTGCTTTTGTGGTTCCCTCTGTGCACTTTTCTACCTATCAACACTCCACGTAGGGGTGAAGGCACCAGTGCCTCTACCAAGGAAGGCGCGTCGAGAGAGTGTCTGTGGCGCGTCCGTCTGGGTCGTTGTAGACCGCCTATCTTCCCATCACAAGACCTTCTCTTCCTCTTCCTGTCCACACACACATTTATATATCGCGACTCATAACCTTTGTCGATCGCACGTAAGGCGGGCGTGTCATAGTCGTCCCGGGCCGATGTTTCATCTGCTTAATTCAGTGCGAAGACTCCACAATATATTTTCTCTCTCTTTGTGCGAATATATATATGTTTGTGTTCATGTCTGCGTGCGTGGCCGAAAGCACGCGCATGTGCCGTCTCGCTTGAAGAAATGCAGATGCATGTGCGTCTGTGTCGCTGGCGTCGACGGCAACGCGTCAGCAGTCCTCCTCTCCGTGGCGTGTCGTTCCTGCCATTGCTGCTGGACAGCGCTGCATCTAAAACAGGTCGCCGCGTCAACTCCTGCGCATGCAGACGACGCGTACGTGTGAAAAAGAAGAGACACGCCCGTCGTCTGTGCTCGTTCGCCTCCTGCTGCCCCCGGCATGCCGTGGTTGCCCCTGCTGCTAACGTCGTCCTGCTGCTGTTGCTTCACCGTGCTGCCGGTGATCCTGCTGCTGCTGTCCAGGGCCTCCTGCGGGGTTGAAGGAAGCTACCGAGAAGGCATGCGTCATAGCAAATGTCGGCGACTTTGCTGCTCGGCTGCCGCACGGCTTAAGTACAGTTCTCTCTGACAAGGCGCTTTCTCTGTCAGGTGCAGAACCCCACGCCTGCCCGACTAGATCTGCGTACACACCTCGAGAAGCGTAGCGCGGCGCATAGTACACCACGCACATTGGTGATAGGCAGGGCAATAGAAATGCGTACAAAGAGATATATATAGCCCACACACACACACGTGTCCGCCTGAGTAGACGTACGCACACGTGTGGAGACGCATAGGGCGACACGTAGTACACCACGAACATAGGTGATAGGCAGGGAAGTAGAAAGAGGTACAGATAGATGTGTAGCCCTACACACGCATGCTTGCTTAGATCTCTGTAATTCTACAGGGCACACACTTTATCGCTACACACATACCTATTCACATACGTATATAATTATAGAGCGACAACGGATACGGTGGGCGGCGCATAGCAAGACACACATATGGACCGAGATGCAGTATAGAGATACACCTACGTGCGATCCGATTATACACGGGCGTGTATCTGTTGACGAAGTTCGTAGGCCTCCTGGAGAAAGGTGTACGGGCCAAGAGGTGGCGCACACGAATAGCGAGATGCAGCCTTCCATAGATTTGCTGCTGTGTCGTTATGTGCTGGCTAGTAGAAACGAACGGCCATGGACTGAGAGGCAGTCGAGAGAAACGGGGAAGAAAAGGGGACGCTGTCTTCTATATCCGTTGGCGTGTGTCTCTGTGTCTTGGCCGCTAGAAAGAAATGTGTGTGGACCGAGCCTTAGTACAGAAATAAGGATAGCCAGTTCGCCGTCTCCGTAGATGTGTGCTGTTATGTGCTGGCCGGTGGGAAGAAATGTATGTGGACCGAGAGGTAGTGCACGAATAAAGAGAAGCAGCTCTTTTTGTATTTAATATGTTTGTCTCCGTGTGGTGGTGAGTCCCTGCGTCGGTCCCGCATACACGTGTTCGTCTGCACGCCCCTGCATGCGTATGTGGCAAGATATACACGTGGATGTGCGCAGCGCGCTTTACCAGGACAGGTCCACGCGCCCGACGGGCATGTCAGATTGACCCTTTCTGGACCTCGCAGAATATTTGGCACACCGCCCTAGGGAGACGGAAGCATAGCAGAGATATCTACGTAAAGGGAAAATAAAACGAGCAGCAAACAAGTGCACTTTTACGTAGCAGTGTGTACAGGCATGCATACGTTCGCGTGCTTCTGTGTGCACATCATATATATAAATATATAGGCACACAGATGTGTTAACCTAGAAAAGGTATATATATATATATATATATATATATGCCTACGTATGGGTACTTCTGTATGTGTTTGTGTGTGCATATCTCATGTATATATATATATATATACACACGCGGATGTTAACATAGAAAAGGTACGTATATATACATATATATGTATATGTTTGAGGGTATGCTCGTGCTTATGTTTCCCCCAGGTAAGTATATATTGAGATATCTGTTAGTAGATATATATACATATATATATATACACGCCTTGAGCCGTACTACTATATATACATATATACGCCTATATATATATATATACATATACATATATACATATAGAGGCACGCTTAAGCATACGCTTGAGGCGTACAGTTGTACGGCCACATATTTGAATCGTGTGTGTGTAGACATGCTGCCCGCCTGCTATACGTGGACATGTGCGTCCGCATGTAGGTAGGAGGAAGAAGGTTAAGCGTTCGTCTTTATTGCAGAAATGACACGAGTGGAAAACTTTTCTGTTTTACAGAAAGTAGACCAAAATGCTTCTTCATTTGTTGCAGTAGGACACCGACGTGCTGCTGCTACTGCGACTCGTTGCCGTGCGTGCCCTCTGCGGCACCGCGGCTGATGCTGCTTGCCGCGCTGCTGTGTGCTGCTTTGCACGTGCCTCTCCTATTGTGTGATTTCTGCTGTTTTTCTGCTTTCGACTGGGCTGCTGTCTGTTCTGCGAATGCTGCATGCGCGGCCTCTCTGCTTCTATGCTGCGTCTGTTGCCACTCCAGCTCTCCCACTTAATCCCCGTCATAAAGCCGCTGCGATAGCTGTTGCGGCTCTTTCCTGAGCATGTTGCTGCTGCGCCCTCCCTTGCTGCTGCTGTTGCCGCACCATTGCTGCTGGTGTTGCTGCTGGAAAGTGTCTGCTGCTGCCACACGTGTGCTGCTGCTGCTCCGCGACCACGACTCCCTCGCTTGTTGCGGCTGTTTTCGATGTGCTGCTCATCCTGCTGCCCTGCTCACGCCGCTGCTGCACCTGGTGCTGCTGGACATTAGAATTGCTGCTCCTCCTCTTTCTCCTTCTCCCACGTCGTCGCGGCGCCGCTGTTGCTGCGTCGCCCCTGGGATCTGCGATGCTGGATCTGCTGAAGTTTTTTTCCCTGCAGCTGCTCCTGCAGAGCCTTTGCTGCTGCACCTGCCGTATAACTTGCTGCTGCGGCCCCTTCCTGGGTTGCTGCGGCTGCTGCAGCCGTTGAACTGTATCGCTTAATTTATTGCTGATGCTTCCGCTGGTGGACCTTGGTGCTGCTGCACCACATTCCACTGCACGTCTTCGTCTTGCAACAGCCGCCACTACTACGGCACTTCACACTGCTGCCCGCTTTCCTGCTGCTGCGGCTGCACGCACGTGTTGCGGTGCGTGTCAGCCTCGTGCTGCTGCGACTTGCCCGCTTTTTCCCTGCTGCAGCTGCGCTGCTGTTTCTGTGTTTTTGCTGCAGTTGCTGCCCTGTCTCCGTCACAGACGCTGCAATGCTGTCGCTGCTGGTGTTTGGTCCTGCAGGAGGACAGCGGCAGCGCGTCTGTGTGGCCCGAGCCGTCTGCCGCCTCTGCATGCCCTCCCACGCTCCTGCAGCAACCGGACAGCGACGAGCTGCTCCACCGCCCTCAGCAGCGGCTTCTTCCTCTCCGTCACCTTCTCCTTTCTCCCTCGGTCGCGACAGCACTTCTTCCGAGCATCCTCGTCAGCAGGCCCATCAGCAGGAGCAGCAGCCCCAGCAGCCGTGCCAACAGCATCAGCAGCAGGGGGGGTCGAAAGAGCAACAGCGACCCCTGCGTTCTGCCTTTGCATCTCCACCGACACTTGCAGCTGCTGCAGCGCTGCGCCGCGAGCAGCTACTTCAACAGATTGCTGCTGGCACGTGCCCCCCGCTGCTGCTCATGGATGAGGTCACTTCTGCGCTGGACCTCCACACCGAACGCCTCGTTCTTGCCCGTCTAAAGGAGGTGAGCACTGCCATATACAACGTTGCAGGACAAGCGCGCTTGCATCTTTGCTGAGAAAGAATCTCGGGAAGCGTTCCGTTTCCGTCCATATATCCGCAAGCGCTTGGAGGAAGGTTTATCAATGTGGGGGACATGCGGCTGCATAGGTCTTCCGTATACACATGTCTGTGTAAGTGTCCACCAGAGAAATCTGCCTATATATGTGTGTTAATACATTGGTGTCTGTAGCTGCCACTACATATATGTATGTGTAGGCGACCATGTATATGTGTGGGTATGTCGCTGCATCTGTGAGCGTGTATGCTGCTGTGGATGTGCTACAGTTGCCGCGACGTATGTGTGTACGTCTACGCCCCATGGACGTACGTATATCCTGTTATAGGCATCTGTCGATGTGTCACCACGTATACGTAGGTACCTGCCCGTGTGTCTGCGTATGCATACGCCCACGCGTATGTATGTGTATCTCGATACGTAGGTCTGTGTGTTCCGCCATACACAAATATACGTACATATTTGCCTGTATCTATTTATATATATGCGCCGTTAAAAATACGTATGTACATGCCGTTATCTCTATGTGTGCGTGCGACACTCTCTATATATACCTCCCTGCTGCTGTTTCTGTCTGCTGCTGTCTCTCTCTCTCTCTCTCTGTTTCTATGTATATATATATATGTGTATGCCCTAGTGTGCGGCTGCGTGTGCGTGAACGCGTGACGAGAAGATTTCTTCCCGGGGAAGCCGGAGAAAGAGACGTCGAAGTACACAAGCGTTTTTTCTTGCCGGTGTCGCGCAGCACGTCATTCAAGCAACACTTCTGCGTGGGTCAGCTGGAGAGTTTCTACGAAAAGGTGGGAGGGAATGTTTCGTTCCACTGGATGCTGAAAAGGACAAATTCTGCGGCAGTGCAGGTTGCGTGCAGCAGCAGTCCTCCGGTCTCTCGTAGCTCTCGTTCTGCTGCTGCAACGGCAGAACGAACGCGCCCTACAGACTCCTGCGTATATAGGTGTATGCGTGTGCATACAACGATCTGCAGTAAATACGTATACACATGCCCGTGTGTCGATGGGGGGCATACATGTATACTCAGATATACACGTGTATACATATATATATATATATAATTCCTGCAGCAGAGTGCTGCCATGCATACCGGACAGCGCACTTCGACAAGCACCAGCAGCAGCAATAACAGAAGGTGTTGGGAGCGCAGGAAGCATGCATCATACGTGCAGCTTCAGGAAGTAGAATTTCAGAAGGGTTGCTCCGCCATCGCCCTTTCATTTGTTTCTCTCTTGTTCTGCGTCCTTTGTCTTCCCCATGTAGTTGCGTCTGCTCAGTTCGCTCAGCAGTGCTACTCTCTACTTCTCCCCGCCGCCCGGCTCCCCTGCAGGCAAAAGAGCAGCCGGAGTGTTGTTTCCTCTGTGTGCAATAGTAAATGGGCTTCCCCTGCTGATGTCAACAATTACAGGGCAGCAGGAGCAGCATCAGCGTGAAGCACGCTGCACCAGCGTCATCCACGCCTGGCAGCGGCTCGTTCTGACTGCAGCACGGCGGCTTATTGCAGCAGCGGCGTCTCTGCAGTAGCAGCGTCACTGCAGCATGGCGGCGTATTGCAGCAACAGCGAAACTGCAGCAGCAGCGTAACTGCAGGATGGCAGCGTCACTGCAGCATGGCAGCGTCACTGCACCAGCTGCGAGGCCAACTCGATGAAGTTAGTCATTCTACACGGTGTGAGTAGAAAGTATCAAAAGACGCGTCCGAAGAAGTGACCAGATACAGACGAGTAATCAGTTACGAATTGTATGTATTAAAATAGAGGCGAAGCTAGAACAAGCAGCTGTAGAGCGTAGTACTGCACACTGCCGCAGGACTTTTCTTCTTCTTAAGAGACGTGTTTGAACGACGCTGCGTGCAAGAGAGAGTAGTCGTGTAGCGGCCAAACAGCTTTTCTCCGTCGATCTCTCTTTGGGCGAATGCTGTGGACAGGAACTTGCAGGCTACACATGTGTGATGATCACGCATCGGCTTGCGGCTCTTGACTTCGCCGATCACATCGCGGTAAGGCTGGGCGCAGTCGTACAGCCGACGGCGTTTGGGCCCTGTAGACGTGTGGAAAGTCCTCTGTGTGTGCGTCGTCGTCATAGCAGGTGGGGGAAAAGGATGCAACCATAGATCGTGGAGTGTATGTACGCCCCAGAGCCGGTGGAATACGGGCAGACTGTGTACACCTATGCGTGAGCGGATAAAGACGCTTAGCGCGACACGCAGTGTACGCACACCTCAACGAGACGCTGTCCATTCATAAACACCTTGACGTGCGAGCACACGCGTCCGCACATTTTACTACCTGCAGACGGGGTGTATGTACACTCGGAAGCTGGTGTGTCAAGACGCCTGACACACGAAGCTGCCAATGGAGACAGGCAGAAATTTGGGGAAGGACCTCTTCTCTGTGAGGCTCATGTCAAGACAGTAACAGAGCAAACGAATTTCCCGCAAGCGTTAAAATTCCTCTCCTTAAACGTCCTTCTCCTGAGTTTCCCTGTCCATGTGCGTCGGCGTCCCCGAGGAAAGGTGCTTCTCCACCGACGAAGTAGGACGTGTGCGTATGTTATATACATGCCGCTTTCTCGTATTGGCGTGGCCTGGTCCGGGTCACTGCGGTCGACCAGTAGTAACAAGCGACGTAGACCCCCAGGCATATATACAAAAAAATGTGCATATAGTTGTGTAGCAGTATGTGCACGAACGTAGCAGTGGTACGGGTCCTGCAGCCGTAGCAGGACAATATGCCTTGCTATAGCTGCACCAGCAGCAACTTGCCGTATCCGTGTTGCAGCGGCAGGATGCTTTCTTGGTGTAGTACGGCAGTCTCTCGCGCGTAGCCGTGGTGGTGAGATACCGTTATACTGCGTAATACAGCATGCAGGAACTCCTTGGGTGTTGGTGGGTTTTACTGCTGCAGGTGATGAGCGACGGCAAAGTCGTACAGAGCGGCCCCAAGGAAGCGGTGCTTGCGAAGCCGTGCCAGCAGCTCCAGCGACTGTACGTGTCAATCATCTCCAGCTGCCTCGCGTGCAGCAGTTGCTACGGCAGCGCATCTCCTCTTGTGCTGCTGCTGCTGCTGCTGCCCTACTGGTAGTGCTGCCTTGTTGCTCCGGCTGCTGCCCTTGCCCTGCTGCCTGCTGCTAGTGCCTTCTTGCTGCTGCTGCGGTTGCGTCCATGCTGCCGCTCTGTTCATGTTGCAGCCGCCGCATGCCTCCTGCTGCTGCTGCCACTGCCTTGGAGTGGTGCTGACGCTACGTTGCTGCTGCTGCTCCGTTGCCACTGCTGCTGCTCCGCTGCCACTGCTGCCGCTGCAGTGCTGCTGCTGCTGCTGCTTCGTTGTCACAGCTGCCGCTGTGGTGCTGCTGGTGCTGATGGTGCGTTGCTGCTCTCTCTTGGTGACGGCTGCACTGCAGCTGATCGCCCAGCGCTTCATGTATTTGGAGCAGGGTCGTTTCTCGCATACATCTTCACAGCATACTGGGCTGTGTCCCCATGCGTGTGATTCGCAAGCGACATGCAAGGGTCACGCCACTGAAGAACTTTTGCGCATATATAAACGTTGCTATACATCTCGGGTATGTTGAGAGATACGCTACACGTCGTGAGTATCAATAAAAGTCAGGCGTACATATACATACGTGCATGCCCACCTAAACGAGCCTGACTTCTGCTTTCTTTGCGAGTTTGCCTACACGAGACGTCCTGTGCGTAGTACTTTCCTCCAGAGGAACTGGCGCGTCCTGGTGTTAAGCGTCGATGACGAGATGCGCTATCGGGGCTATCCAGAACCTTAGGGACGTAAAATTCTTCTTCTGCAGCTTTTCCTCGACGTCTTGCACCGCTCTCAGCTGTGCGCATGAGCAGGCGTGTCTGTGCAGACCCTCATATGAAAAATTCAGCCACGCGGACGTACACCTGTACCGGTCCACCCACGTAGACAGTTATCATAAGCAGACGTGTATCAATACATATACATATACGTATATGTATATACTCATGATAGAGGAAGGACGAGAACAGGATTATATTTTTCAGGAGTGCCTATGCATGTAGGTATATTCGCATAAAGTGCTATGAGGCGGCTGCACCAAATGTATGCAGAAATACAGACAGGGTCCACATGCTCGGGTGCCCTGACGATGACGTGTTGCCTGGGGGTGCGCGATTCTGGCTGCTCTTAGCTTTTTCTTTCTTCTGAGTAGTGCCGGGGTCGATGGGCTGTGGCCCTCTGTCGCCTTTTCGGTTTGCGGTTATCGTCTTCTTTGGTCCACTGGTCAGTATCTCAACCTCACGGGTACAGTAGCGGTGTCGGTTTCCCAGCGTGCCATTTCTTCGTCGCAGAGCCCGCTTCACACTGAGCAGAGAGGAACTCACTAGGATCACTCGTGTTGTAGGCGTTCTATCCTGGTAGGAATATTGCCGTCACGCGAATTTTTAGGCGCACTGCTCGTGTATGTGTTGCGGTCGCTGCTTCACACGCAGCAACCCAGACCACCGCCACAACCCGACCTCCTTGGAAAGACGTCTGCTTAGAATTCGCGTTAAATGCGAAGGATCGTCTTTGTATAGGCGCTGGGAGTGCCTGCTATTGCGGATTCGCAAGGGGCAGTTGAAACGGCGTGCTTTTTATCGCTACCTGTCTTTCCCGGTGTCTCCGTCCATGAGAAGCAGTGTAGAGCAGGCTGCTTGCTGTACGCGTATGTTTCTCTTTACGTGTGTGTACAAGGATCGGGTGAAGAGCAGAGGATGTAGAAATAATTTCTGACATGCCAGCGCACTTTATTCGAAAGCGCCCGCCGGTTGTGTTTGCTCCTCCTGCTGGTGCAGACTCGCGTGCAGCCCGCAGGTGCAACCGTAACAGTAATTAAAGTCGAAACAGACGGAAGACGAACCAGCGGCACAAGAGGAGAGGAAGAAAACGAAGGAAGGGAGGTGATTTGTAGGAAGGGAGACTCGAAGAAAAGAGGAAAGGAAAATATAAGAGGAGGAAAAACGTGAAGAGGAAGAGACGGAGAGTGCCAAGCAGGGCAGAGGAAGGAAGACGCGAAGAGAGTAAAGTTGGGAGGAAGAGAGAACGAGATACGGCAGAGATCGATGAACATGCGCGAAAGGCGCGCAGAGAAGAAAACAGGAGACGACATCAAAAGCAAGAAGACGGAAAGAAGGCGGCATGAAACGAACAAAGGCAGGACGATGAAGAAGAAAGTGGAAGAGGCCTTATTCGGGGAAAACGGACGTCTTTGTCGTTCTACTGCGACTGTGAGGTGCACGCGGCGGCTTTCAGATGCACGTGTACAAAAAACAATCATAATGGTGTAGCGGGCTGCCAGCAGAGCCCTACGTGCCGACATGTATAAACTGGTGGAGCCACACATGTGTACACAAATATATGCATGTATGGCTTGTTTAGGTTTTGTCGCAGAAAACTCTGATCGCGTGTATAAATGTCTTGTTTGTTATTGTTTGTCAGGTGTGTAGTGCGGTGCTGTGTGCGTTCGTACGCCGGTGTGTTGCTGTCTGCGTGTGTACAGACTGTGCGAGAGCACAGTGTTTGCAGCAGATGAGGCTGGCGATGGTGTGCGCTTAGAGAACTTGGCTGAGTCTGCGCCGTGTCCGTCCACACCGACGTCGTTCTTGTGTCTGTTGAGTTCTTCTCTATGCAGCAGACATACGCCACGTCTGTATACACGTGTGTGCATACGTTTCTGTGGACAAACAATGTGTTGAGCAATATGAGCAAGATATATATATATGTATGTGTTGCTCCACATATTGCGCTGTATGTGGCCCGTGTATGATTCTGCGTAGGCGCGTGGTCGTAGGACCTAAGACACACGGATATGTAGGGAAGGACAATTAGGTGACACGTTTGACTTCCCCAAGCTATTCCTCTTCTTATGCGGTAAAGCAAGATTTTTTCCACTTTGGTCGTCCTTCGTGCGACCGGGTGTTCACGTGTTGCTTAAGGTACTTCTACATGCAACACGTTCGTATGTTCGTAAAAGGTGCGTACACACAGGAAATGCGGTTCTGCTGTGCATGTATATTACTTGTAGAAGTCCTCGCGTCTGTAATTCATGTGTGCTGTTTTGCGAGGACAAACGCCCAGACCCCGACTGAATTTTATTGACAGACGGACAGGAGCATGAGTGCACTAATGGGGAAAGATACATACGTGATGAGTACACATTGTTGTAAGCACGCGTGTGTAGCCATTGTGTATACACGTGTGTCTCTGTGTACTTCTGCATATATATATATATATGACAGAAAGATTGAGAGTGACACTAACTTCTAGACAAGTGTATAAGTGGCTGTGGGC
The DNA here is from genome assembly GCA_000727475.1 of Sarcocystis neurona. Taxonomy (NCBI): domain Eukaryota; phylum Apicomplexa; class Conoidasida; order Eucoccidiorida; family Sarcocystidae; genus Sarcocystis; species Sarcocystis neurona. The sequence goes on along the minus strand of KL647314.1, from coordinate 728,094 downwards.
ATGTTAGTGTACTTCTGCATGCACTTGTATACATATATACATGTATATACTCGAGAGGGAGTGAGAGTAACATACACACATGTGCGTTATAAGTGGCTGTGGGTGCAGGCTGGTGTAGCACTGCATGAGTGGGTAGCGACGCTGCTACACGTTTGTTCTTCTTTGAATTCTCTCCTGGAACGAATTCGTTCCTTCTCATCCCAGCAGCATATCTACACGAGGCCTTTCTTGTCCCACGTCGTAGTATGTCTGCAAACGAGTATCCTGGTTGACGTTTCAAACGTCGATAAACGTGTAGGGAGGCGGATGTCTATTCGTAGAGGATGTGTGCATCTACTTACGCCGATATACGTGCGTCTACGGAATTCACATTAACGGATGACCCCGTACATTACATCCCACCAGAGAGAGAGACAGACGGACAGACAGATAGAAGTATTCACGTATGTGGATACAGATACGTACATTCATCTATATATTTATATATGTATATGTAAATAGATATACAGATTTATTCACGTATGTGGACACACATATCAATATACATATGTATATACCTATACGTACAGATATAGTTATTTCCGTACGTGGACACACATGTGTGATTCTTTTTCTGTTTACATGTATGTGTCTACATATTGTCATACTCACACATGTGTTTGTTCGCATTTTCTCCACTTGTCCACGTGCGCAGGTGTCTGTGTGTGTGTGTGTGTGTACATACGCGTGTGTCCCCCAGTATCATTACTTATGTATATCGATTCATATCTATGTGGATGTTGTTCAGCAATAGACGAAGTTGCTGCCGCTGTGTGTCTACAAATATTTATATGCTGGTAGAAAAATCGATAGACAGAGAGATAGGTCGATAGCTATTAATGGATCTATGTGTATACATATACGTGTATATATATATATATGTATATCTACAAACGCGTGCGTATACGTCCACAAGGAATTACGCGAGAGACGCCAGTGGCTACGCATAGAGCACACCCGCATCCCCGCCGAAGCGTACTTCTCTCAGCAGCAGGAGCCCATTCTTGGCAACCACCAAGAGAGCGCTGATGAAAAAGCAGAAACCCGAGAGAAAATCAGTCAGCGCGTCACTCGGACGCACGTCTGCTTCTTTCTCGAAATTTCGCGTGCTGGCCGTCTTCTGTTGTGTACGCACGCACGTATGCACAAGCTGGGGGAGCTGTGGCCAGCAACACGGGGGGAAGCACATGCAGACTCAGGGCGGCTATACAGCGACACGGCGGCCTGGGGGAGTTTCTGTGGAAGTTACTTGCCCGCGCTGCAGACGGCAACTCCACGGGCACGTCTCAAGCCCGAGCTCCTGCCCCCGCCTGAAAAAGGTCACTTTGCACGGAAGGTGGAGGGAAGGGAGAGGCGGAGTCTGGCATTGCTACTACATATCCCACGCGTGCAGGCAGCGGCGACGTGTCTGCGACGCGTAAGCGTGCAGCAGCAGCAGCACACATGCGCGGCGGCAGGACCCACTGCGTGTGTCGTCTTCAGGGCGCATGCATGCCGTAGATCAAGATCCCGTACGCGTGCACACGTTGCACAGCAGGAACGCAGAAACTGCAGGCCGCATGCTTTCTAAAACACAAAGAAGAGCGTCATCACCGACTCAGGCGCACTCACGCTATAGATCTTTACCCAAGTGCTGTCGTTTACACGTGAAACATGCCGCATGCAATACGTGTGCCCGCTTGCTCCAACACCAGCAACACATTGCAGAAGATGGAAGCAGCACGCACGTTGGACACACATCCAACACGCGTGCAGCACACACGTCGCGTTCTGCATATACGTGTGAAGCATCCATGCATTCCATACATATATATATATATATATATGTACATGCAACAATGCGGACGCGACGTGTATATATAACACATATATACATACTAAGCATGTACGCAGAGCTCACACATATATCGAGAAGGGCGTGCACGCGTTTATATCCCAGCAGGAATTTGAAAGGCCTGCAGGTAGTGGACAGCCTCAGTGCGCTTCTGTTGCAGTTGTTCGTCGCTCCATCCCAACTCGCGCGCGAGCAAATTTCCCACCTGCATGCACACAAAGCGAAAGAGCACAGCTGCCTATCCGCATATATATATATGTATGTATATATATGTACGTACGTATATGAATACGTGTACACACATATATGTACCAGCACCATACCATATCGAAATTTATATATATATATATGTACACTTGGTGATATCTGGACGGAAGGCAAATGATGTACCATTTGACATTGTCAGGGATAATTGTAAACGGGTATATAGGAGCAGAATTTATTCTCCTTTTGCTTTTCCCTCCGACTTCTTTTCTCTCTCTTCCGTCCCTTTATTTCTTCTCTGCTGTTTTCCTCGGGCGCTTTCCTCACTTCATCGACGCAACGCTGCGCAGCTTTGACGTCAAGAAAGGCGAGCCGCATGCGCCGGGCCAGCACGTCGCAGATGGTCCGGGCCATTTCATGTCTGCGGCAGCAGCACAGCCATACACACGTGCGTCCACTTGACCACCGCTGAGTATCTTCTGCTCTTTTTTCCCTCGGAAGCTCTACAGCTACATTTCTCTACAAACACGCCCGTCTGACTTTCTTTCCACGGAGTAAACACTTCTGTCAGTATCCGAGACACGGTCAGCTCCATATCGACCAGTACTTACAGAACTTCGGAAAATGGCATATGTCTGTGTTCCTTTTTATCACAAACGTGTAGACGTCGGCGACACTGCGTCTGTGTCTCGTCATCCGTACGTGAAGGTCGCATTGTAGACGCTATAAATTACACAAGTAAATTTAGACGTCAATGGGGCTCTGTGCAGACAGACTTCTATGTGTACACAAGTGCATGTATTTATATGTATTTATATCTACAATGCGTCACTTCATATACACATTTGAATACACACGTATATACATATATATATATGGATGTATATACGCATGTAGGTATTCATAGCTACAGTGCGTCATTTCACATATACACTTGTATATACATAAATATACATGTACATACATGTACACATACACATATATACATATATATATATATATATATTCATAGAGAGAGTGAGGCAATTCAACATGGGAAAGGGAAATGGCGGGAAAACTTTGGCAACCTTTTAGCGAGAAGATGGAAGAATGCGAACTCGAATTCTTCACAAATTCACATTTGCGTCAGGAGAAGCAGAGAATGACGTGTGTGTTCCTGCTGCTTTGACGTCCAGGACGAAGAAGAGAAACCGAGAAGCTCCTTTTCCGAAGAAGCGACACAGACAACAGAAAGAAACGGCTCTGCGTCCTCCACCAACAAGAAGAAACTCGTGTGCAGAAAGGTGCCTGTACACACATGCATATGAGAACGTATTCATCTCTCTCAATATATATATATATGTATGTAGACGTTTGCCTCTCATATATACATGTATATACAGGTACCTACGTGTGGAGACTTATACGAATTTGGCTGTATACGTACATGAAGGGCAACACATCCGGAGGGACCGCAAGTCACGTGTGTGTCGTGTTAGGCAGCATTTCTGCAAACAGGAGAATATATCAACGTTGTTCTGTCTGAAAACTTCGACTTGAAGAAAGAGAAAGGAAGAAGAGAGTAGACGAAGAAGACGAAGTACTAGTGACAGCGAAAAGAAGATGGCCGCCTAGTAGTGTGAACTGCGGAAAATCTTTCTCGGATCGATAAAGGACTCAACACTCACTGCGTATATGCGAGTATGTGTGTATAGGGAGGGGGGGGGGAGTGGAGTCTGTGTGAAGAAGCTGAAGGTCAAAGAAAAGGACTTTCTTCTCCGTCAAAAGGTGGAAAACGATCTACTTCTGTCTCGTCGAAATTTCTACAGAAGAACAGGAGAGAAACGCAACATTCACATATGCAGACGTGCAGCACTCTACAGTCCAGCAGCTATATACAGACACACAGACATCTGCGCGCACGTATACACACATACGTACACATTGACGACCAAATTTATACGTATACACATATATATATATATACATATCTACATATATGTGCAACACGTGTATACACGCGAGCAAAGATATACATATATATATATATCTATGTATGTGCAATACATCTATATAGACACATACGTGTATACAGATGAGCAGAGACATATATAGATATGTATGGGTGATACATATGTATGGGGAGAGGCTGAAGGGGTGCAGGAATACGTCGGCAGTTGCTAGGAGTGTTGTACATTCGCCGGGGAAAAGTAACTTGCGTGTGTGACACGGGAAGAAAAGCAGCACCACAGAAACGAGGAAGAGGAGGAGAAGGCTGAAACGAAGAAAGCAGGGTATGTCATCGGAGAAAGAGCACGCTGAAGAGAAAGCACAGATGACCTAGCGGACCGGTACATTCGCAGAAGGTTGTAAACTCATTTGTACTACGCAGCTGTGTTGGTTTCCATTTTCTTTCTTGTTCATGAAAGAAGGGAAGAAAGGAGTGCTGTGTGTGCGGGCTCTTTTAGTGGCTGGGCGTCCCCGTGGAAAGGAAAGCGCTGCTTCAGTTGCATGCGCCGGACTTTATGAATCGCCACAGGGGAGGCAGCAGCAGCAGCAGCAAGGCTTCGGCGATAAAGAACGGGAAGCAGAAAGAAGAAGAACACAGGAAGACATACGATTCCGATCTAACGGAAGTCAGTGGGAAGCCTTGCTCGACCCATGCAAGGCCAGGTGATTCTTCGTTCGTCAGCCACAGCAACATCTTCTTTAATAAACAAACTTCAGCAGGTCCTGCTCGAATGGGTAGAATATACCCAGGCGGAGAAAGAGCGGTCAAAACTACCTACACAGAGTCACGCAGTCAGAAATATATATGTACGGGAAGACGGAGAGACACAAAGAGAGAGAAAGATAGATAGAGAGACAGAGAGAAATACGCGTCTACCCAGTTGTACACACAACACCTTAGCACATACATATATATATATATATTTATATTTAGAGAGAGAGATAGGACTTGACAATGCCCAGAAAGAAAAGGACTGCCACATATATATGTATATGCATGTAGAGAAGTAGTCCCACGTATATATATATATGTATATATGTGCATATGGAAGTATGTACACTCATGTATATACTGTGTCTGCACCTCTATTTATATGCATATATATGTATATATCTTCAGGGGGAGAGAGAAAGAGGGAGGAAAAGACATACACAGAAATATGCGGAAAGCGCGCGAGTAGAGAGCCCCATGCAGATGCATGCATAGATACGTATGTGCGGGCGTCGGTTAATATGTATTGGTGGGTGGGCCTACGAGAGACAGAGAGAAGGAAAGGGAAAGACAGACAACTACACATGCACAGGAATAGCTCCGCCCCTTTTTGCATGTGTCTTCACACGACGTCGTAGTGGTGGTAGAAGTGGCTCAGTAGTTCTCTACGCAGGCACGTGTGTGTGGAGACGTATAGAGGATACGGCTTGCATGCGTGGACCGGCGACGTCTTCAAGCGGGGTGACTACCTCGCAGTGTAGATGACTTCGGCACGTATGTAGGGAAGAGATGAACCTTCTTGAGAGAGAGGCAGCAGCAGCGACGGATCTTCTTTCGAAAGCGAGCAAACGTCCCTGGCAAGAAATCCATAACTCTCCACCAAGTGCCGAAGTTGCCCGAAGGAAAGCTGCGGATACTGCTGCTGCAGCGTCACTTCGAGCTTCCCTTTGCCAGGGATGCACTCCTGCGTGGGAGAGACCGGCGCAGGCATCAGCGAGACACACCGCGTGAAAAGGGCAGAAGGGCAGAAGAAGATGAGGAAGAGAACAAAGGCGGTGGCGAAGAAAACGTGGACGGGAAGAAGGGAAGGGACGGGACACGGAACTGGGCAGACGGAGGACAACGAAAAGACGAAGGAGGGAAGACAAAGAGGGCATCGAGGAAGATGGAGAGGATGAAGAAGAAGAAACAGGGGACCGTGGAGGAAAAGAGAGGAAACTCAAGTTCAGTGAAAAGACAACAAAGAGCGGACGCCGAGCGAAAGACGAAAGAAAGCACGAAAATCAAGGAGGAGGAAGACGAGGAGGGGCTGGAGGAGAAGAGGAAGGGAAAGGAGCGGAAAAGGTGAAGAAGAGAAGTCAGACAGGAGGACATGCGCAGAGTTTAGAACAAACGATACCAAGACTTTTGATGAGCGTGAACCACCTGAGGGGGGACGCGGCAGCTCGTAGAGGAGGAAAAAGTCGGCTGCTGACGTTGTTCTCTGCTCCTGCTGCTGCTGCAGCGATTGGCTACTGCTGGCTCTCCTCAAGCACCCAGCAAGACGTACGCTGCTCCTCCTGCTTCCGTGTGCCTGACTACTGCTGCTAATATCGCTCGTGCTGCTGCTGCTGGCCGCGCTGCTGCTGCTGTCCACTGTGGCCCTGCTGCTGCTGCTGCTCTTCGTCGCACCCGGTCCGCCCTGCCAACGCTGCGTTTGCTGCCGTTTGACCCTACGCGTCACTGCTGCCAGTGCTGGCGTGCTGCAGAACAGGCTGTGGACTAACAGCGCTGTGCTGCTGGTGCTGCATCAGATCTGCTGCTGGTGCTGCCCGGTTTCGTTGTTGTCGCTGCTGCTCTTCGCGCATGTCACTACTCGCGTTGCTGGATACTTCACTTCTGCTGCTCCTGCTGCCTGACGCAGTTGCTTCCTTGCGGATTTTGACGTATTTTCCCCGTCTTCTTCCTTCTCCTGTTTCTACGTCTCTCCTGCTGGAGAGCCTGCACGTGGCTCTCAGACGCTGCTGCCGGCCGCGTCCATAGAGTGCTGCTGCTGGTGTTGTCTGGGTTGTAGAACTGCTGTTTCTTCAGGAGTTGTCCGTCGTTCCTGATGTATCTGCTGTAGCCGTTCTGCGACTGCTGCTATTGCTGAGGACGGGGACGAAACGAAGAGGACGTCAGACTGCTGCTGGTGGTATCGGTGTCGTTGCGTCTTGCTGCTGCTGCTGCTGCGGCTGCAGGTGCGCCGCTCCCCTACCTCCCGGTGCTGCTGCTGCTGCTGTCTCGGCTGGTGCTGCAGCTGTGGATTCTTCTGCCGCTGCAAATAAGCTGCTGCAGTGCTTTTGCTGCTCCTGCTGCTTTGGGGCGGTGGGACTCCTGTGGCTGCTAACGCTGTTCTTCGCTGTTACTTGAGAAGGAAGGAGGCCTGTGGGGTCGACCGCTCCCTGTAGCAGCATCCCCTTAGTACGGCAGCCATACGAAGCGGCGACGTCGGTCTTCTTCCTCTTCAGCAGCTCGTCCAGAGCCTCCTATTGCAATGTTGTGGCAACAAAGAAGAGCAACTGGAAGCGGCAAGGTAGTCGCCAAAGAAGAAAAAGGAAAAGAAAAAAAAAAGCCACAGCGGCGACACACAAGCAGCAGCAGCTACAGCAATAGCAAGAGCAGCGACAGCGACAGCAGCGGCACCACCACCAGGGCAGGCCGTGCCGATTGCGACTGGCACCCCCAGCAGCAGCAACACCAGAGGCAGCAGAAACAGCACCAGCGAGAGTACCGGCAGCAGCAGCATCACGAGTAGCAGCAGCAGCAGCGCGAGTACCAGCAGCAGCTGCAGCAGTAGCAGCGCGAGTACCAGCAGCAGCTGCAGCAGTAGCAGCGCGAGTAGCAGCAGCAGCATCCGTCGCAGCATCATCCCTAGCAACATCATCCGTAGCAGCAGTGGTCCCCGCATCGGTAGCAGGAGCAACGGCGCACAAGCAACGACAGCAGCAGAAACGGCAGCAGCAGCACCAGAGAAGAAAAGTAGACAGCGGTGCTTTCACCAGCAGCACTGCAGGATCCACCGTAGCACCACAGCAGTAGCAGCAGCAGAGAGCAACCGCAGCAAGCGGACAAACTGCAGCGGCGACAGCTCCGGAGTGCACGAGCAGCAGCAGTGAGAGCAAAAGCAGCTATCCCAGCCGGTGCAGCAGTAGTAGCCCCGTGTGAGCAGCTCCCGCAGCAACACCAACAGCAGCAGCGGCCCTACGATTAGCAGCAGCAACAGCAGTAGCGTCACGTATCACCCCCTCGGCAGCGACGAAGTGCAGCAGATCATCGCCTAAAAGCTGTTTCAGCGTGTGGGGTACTCCGAAAATGAACCAGAGCAACACATCAACACGCTTAAGTTGAACGAACAAGAAAACGAAGAAGAAGAAGAGGCCCAGAAGAACGAGAGACACACACGTCTACCTATACATAGAGAGAGAATGTGAGAGCTTCAAAGAGAACAAGTGTCTGTACAGCATTTTGCGTGAGAGAGAAAAAGAAAGACAGACGTAGCCACAAATGTATACATTTGCTTACTATAGAGATGGTGGAAATCAACGTTTGCGCTACTTCTTTGCTGCTTCTGTAGGGACTTTGGCTTCCAAGAGAACTGAGCAGAGACAGACAAGTGCTTCAGGACTACGCTAGGTCAGCTGCGTGTATATGTATACATACATATATATATACATATATACATATATATATATATATATATGTAATTACATAGAGAGAGAGATGCTGCTTGTCCAGATAATTGAACTTCCAAGAGACATGAGCAGAGATAGACATGTACCCCACCGGTACGTAGGGCAGGGGCATGTCTCTACGTACGTACAGTTGTGTATTCACGTACAGAGAGAGATAGAGAAAGGCAAAGAAGAAAAAAGGAGGAACACACGAAAAAGGGGAATTTCTTGAGTCCACACAGCTTCCTGCACGCTGTGCGGGACGACGTAAGAAGAAATGGAGCCGCGTCCACGTGCTTCTGCTTGTTCACCGGGGAACAGCAGACGCGAGGGGCGAGAGTCATACGCGGGTGGACCTCCTTGAGAAACAAAGGACGTATAAAGAGGGACAACCTTCAGCTGCGTATTGCTGTTTTGTGTCTCTATCTTCATCTTCTACAAGTCCATACGTTCACCCATATGTGTATACGATGTACACCAATATATCTACCTATGTGTATATACATAGAGAGAGAGAAAGAGGAGGACACAGCGGCCAGGTAGATAAGTATGCGTACGATATACATCAATAATTATATACACATATGTATATATAGAGAGAGACAGAGAGAGATAGAGACAGATAGAGAGACATAGACAGGTGGGCTGAATCTGCACCTCCAACTTTATTATATGTCGGTTCCTTTATACGTAGACGTGGTGGCTTCTGTCCTGTGCCTCTGCCCCACGACCCTGCCCTGCGCCTCGGCCGGTCGTCGGTCTTTCAAAGGAAGAGTAAGAAGTCCACACACTCATTGAAATCAGAAGGTCCTAGAAAACATGCTTCCAAAGAAATCTTCATCGTTCTATCTATCTATTTACATACATGTATATACATTATACTGCGCAGATAAGCCTGCGATCTGCGATTGTACATGCGTTCTACAGAGATCTATTCGGACAGCCGACGGGGCGGGGTGCTCTACCATTTGTAGGTGGAAGGCTTTCCTCTCTTCTTAAAGAAGAGAAAGATACATTTGCAGAGGAGAGGATCCTCGACGACTCCCTACTTTATTTTCTCTTTATACGCATAATATACACTTGTGTGTAGCCAGATAGAGACACACACGCATATAGGTGCGTATACAGCTGTCTGTGCGTCAGCGTATATATTGATCTATTTAAGAAGATCGACTAGGTCAGCAATCCGACGTCCTGCTTATCCACTGCTTTTTTCTGTAGAAAATCTCAAGAAGGTCCAAGTGAGAAAATGGAGAGCAGGAATACCTCTGCCATCCGCCTGCATGTCGTCAGTTTCCCCCCGAGAAGAGAGAGAAGTCCGCTCGGCTCGTCGAAGAGGACGAAATGCGACCGCACGACGTCCTTCGTAGACACCATCGCAGCGGCGGCAGCAGCAGAAGCAGCCACAGCAGAAAAGCCGGCGGCACCGGGAGGACGCGATGCAGCAGCAGCGTCAGCAGCAGGAGGCCCCGGACCTCCCGGACGAGAAGCCTCAGCAACAGCAGCCGAAGCGGCGGCTGCAGGCGCAGGAGAGGAAGCGGCAGCAGCAGGACCAGCAGCAGCAGCAGGGGAAGCGGCAGCAATGGCAGCGCCTCCTGCTGCTGAGGATGGGATGCGGGGAATGAGAGGGCGGATCCCTTGCCATGCCGAGAGAATATCGCTTCTGCAGGAAGCGAAGAAATACGCGGGAAGTCAAAACGGATGCAAATGGATGTAACAAATAAATCTAGTTATATGGACTGTCTGAATAACTCACAGGAAGCACAGACGCATGCGCCCGTCCATCTGCATAGTACCTCATAGTCAGCAGTCAACAAACATGTACACATATATACGGCGCGACTGGGAAGTGCCTCTGTGTCTGCAGGAGCATTACCGTACACCGGCACGTGCATCCCGACGATGTTAGACGAAGAGAGAGAAAGGGATAGAAAAGGAGAGAAAGAGACAAAAAGAAAGATAGTTAGAGGAAGGGAGACGTAGAGAGAGACAGAGGAAGATATACACATAGAGACAGAGAGAAATAGATAGAGAGAAAACGGCGGAGACAGAAAGGTAAATATAGATATATATGTGTATATATATACACGTAGGGAGAGAGAGAGACAGAGAGAAAATAAAAGGGCGGATATATATATATACATACCGAGAGAGAGAGGGAAGATGTACATAGACAGAGAGAGACATAGGGATACAAATACATATATATATATAAATTACATATAAATAGAGACAGAAACAAAAAGAGGGGATATATACACGTGTGTATATATATATATATAGAGAGAGAGAGAGAGAGATAGCTATGTGCGTATACACACGTATGTAGAGAGGGAGAGAGATAGAGCTATGTATGTATATACATATGTATATATATATGTATATATATATACATATATATATATAGTGACTGCTCTGCGCCACTAAGGGGGCAGACGGGTGTGCGCATGCAGCGTGCTTTGGGGTGTACGTACACCGCGTGACTTCATCCACAGGTCGCACAACACCACCGAGCAGCCGCGAGAACAGCGTTCCAACGCACGTGGTACGTTTTATGAGGGAAACAAAGAAATATACGAGTAACTAGGTGTACAGAGAGATAATTAGAGGGAGGAGAAAATGTATATATGTGTGTGCGTGTATTTATGTCGTTGGGGAGACGCAAAGATGGACGTATGTATATGAGGAGAGAGAGGGTACATACATGCATACATACATAGATACGGATACGTAGACGTATGGGCACTACTAGTAGGTGTGTAGTGTAACACACACATTCGTGTGACGTTGGACAGAGACAGAGACAGAGGCAACTACGTATAAACATTTATATATATAGGTATACATGTAGAGAAAAAGAGAAAGAGACACAGAGAGACACACACAGAGAAAAGAAAAGATGTGCACACACGTGTGTACACACGGTAGGGGAGCCATATAATATATATACATATATTTTACAGGGGCCACATATTTTTTAGAAGGACATATATATATATTTTCATTAGAGGGGCCATAATATATAATATATATAGTTCCATTACAGCGAGAGAAAGAAATGAATATATATGCGTTTATACATGTGTATACGTATAGAGGGCAAGAGTAGATACACACGAATCTACGCAGGGTCGACAAGCGGCACAGCGCGCAGCCTGTCTTGACTCCTGTGAAATTTTCGCAGGTCTCTGAGGCATCGGCAGCCGTGGAGAAGCACGGCTGTGCGGCCGGGTGTACGTACACCTAAACCGGTGTGTACACATGTATGTGTGGGTGTCTGTGTGTGTGTTATGTCTACCTGTGTGGAGAAGTAAGCGCCCGTGCTTCGGACAATCGCGGCTGTTGCTGCGGCCCAACGCAAAGCGTCGCGCTGTGCAGACATGTGTCGTCACATGCCGACCTACCAGCGGGAGCAAGTGTATTTACCGACAGCAGCAGGTTTATTTATCCGGCAGCAGCAAGTCCATTTACCCGCAGCAGCAAGTGGCTTTCCCGGCAGCAGCAAGTTTCCGTACCGTCAGCAGTAAGTCTCTTTACGGGCAGCAGCAAGTGTGTTTACCGACAGCAGCACGTTTACATACCGTCAGCAGCAAGTCTATTTACCGGCAACAGCAAGTTTATACATCGCCAGCAGCTTGTCCATTTACCGGCAGTGTTTTTCCCGGCAGCAGCAAGTGCGTTTACCGGCAGCAGCAGCAAGTTTACCTGATGCGTCTCTCGTCTATCTTGAGAAAGGCCGCCAGCTCGCGCGTGAGCCACTGCACTGCTGCCGCAGGTGCTGCTGGAGAAGTCCGAAGGGCACAAGGTTCGTCTGTTGTGCCGACGAGCGTGTGCCCCTCCCACGGCAGCACAAACAGCACTCGCCCGTCCGACGTCTTCGCATGCAGCAGCCCAAACGGAGAAGACGCTGTGTACCAGTGCGGCAGGACGAGGTGCACTCCTGCGAGGAACAAGAAGAAGGAGGAGTCGCAGCAGCGCTGACGTCTACGACTTACAGCAGCAGCGCCACAAAGCCGTCAATCTCGACGCCGGAGGAGAAGAAGAAGAGAGAACGATAAACAGAGAATGAGAGAGACAGGAAGAGAAGACAGGAGCGCGAGACAGCGACAGCAGGAGACAGCAGACAGAGAGCAGAGAATGCCAGACAGAGAGACGAAAGGAGACAAGTAAGACGAGATTGACAGAGGAAGGGGGGGAGAGACATATACGGAGAGAGGCACAGCGAAGGTGAGGGAAAGGGAGAGAGACAGAGCAACAGGGAAGGCGAGACAGAGAAAGAGACGGAGACGGACAAATAGGGGGAGAGACACAACCAAATAGGGGGAGAGACACAACCAAATAGGGGGAGAGACACAACCAAATAGGGCGAGACAGACAGACAAATAGGGCGAGAGAGACAGAGAAGAGAGAGAAAAGTAGGGGGAGAGAAAGGGAGAGAAATAGGCAGAGGAAGACAGAGGAAAAGAGAGAGAGATTGAGAGAATTCAGAGAAACGAAGAGAAAGACATATGAGTACTTATCTTTGTACCTATTTTATACGTATATAAACATCTAGAGGTGCGCACATGTACGTGTGGAGAAGAGACACAAACGAAGCTGGTGATGTACACGTCAGTTGACGTCAGTTAGAGAAGCGAAGGCAAGCGCAGCGAAACGTTTCACGTGAGAGGCAGCAGAAGGGAGAAGAAATGGAGGACGTCTGACAAAGCGATGCTTGCAGCGGTCTCTGTGTCTATCTATCCAAGCGTGCGTATATAGAGAGGGAGCGCTAGCTCTTCACCTGCGTATGTACCTCTCTTTCTCTCCGAATGTCGACAGAAATAGGCGTCTGCGTAGAACTATCTATCTACCCATACATGTACGTACGTAGCTTTCGATGTGTGTATATATCTCTGTGTCTCTCTCTCTGTCTGCGTGTACGTCTACACAAGTAGGTTTTCACTTGGAGCTATATACATATATATAATATATATTGATAGCACCATCTATCTACCCAGGTATACATATATATACATATACATGTGTGGCTTTTCAGGTGTGCGTATCGCTCTGTCTCTTTCTCTCTCTCTCTCGGCCTGCACGTGCATGTCTACGCAAATAGGTGTCACCTAGAACTACCTATCTACCCATATATATATATATACAGAAATAGAGCTATCTATCTACCCATGCATATATATATATAGCTCCCTACGTGTGTATATATTTCTGTCTCTCTCTCTCCCTCTCTCTCTGTCTCTCTGTGCGTGTGTACGTCTACGCAAATAGGTGTCGCGTAGAACTTTTTATCTATCCACATATCTGCATATACACAGGTATATTCAAAGAGGCCACGCAGGCACTTTTTCCTTCTGCCCGTAGAGTAGGGTAGTCCAGCTTTTATCCACGCCTGCACCAAGTAATGCACGCGCAGCCCATAGACACTTTGTCGCGGGCGGCGTTGCTGCTGCTCCTGCTGCTGCTGCCGTTGTGTGCCTCTCCAGGAAGACGCGACGGACTGCGGAAAGAAGTGGGAGAGCAAAATCAGACGCACCGTCTCTGAGGGCTGGAAAAGCTCCCTAACAGCAGCAGCAGCAAGCCGACCCACCAACCTGGGAAATCAATAGCTGTCAACACTCACTTGTGTGTACTAGAACTGCCTATCTACCTATATATAGAGAGAGAGATCGAACTATCTATCTACCCATATATACACATATACGTACACACACACACACAGAGGGAGAGAGAGACATAGAGATATACACACACATAGAGAGCTACGTATATGTATATATGGGTAGATAGATAGTTCTAGGTAGACCTATTTCTGTAGACATCCGGAGATATATATATATATGCGCAGGTAGAGAGCTAGCGCGCGCTTTCTATGCACATACGCACGCTTGCGCAGATAGATAGACACAGACAGCGCTGGGAGCTTCGCTTCGTCAGATGTCCATTTCTTCTACTTTCTGGTCCCGTGCATTTACAGAGAGAGAGCGCCCTCTCTCTCTGTCTCCATACATATATGATACGCATATGTATATGTAGGTGTCGTCACGGGAATGTATGTTTCGTAGGAGAGGGGAGACACGCGCACACATATCCATACGCCGTCTCCTACGCACGTAGACAAAGAAAAACTTTTTTCCACGCGACCTGTTTATATGGAACGACCAAGAGACAGCGCGGGAGAGGAGCAGGCAGCAGTGCTGTACGACGTCTCCTGCGGCAGGGAGAGACGGGGGCACACAGACACACACACATACACGCACATATGCGCCAGTCTGCCTCTCTACATACCACCCCACCAACAGACACGCATGCGTGTGGACTGGTGAAGAGAGAGTGTCTTGATAGAGAAAAAGCAGAAGGGCGATATCGCCGTAGGGTGTAAAGACACGTGATACGTGTGTATAGAGGAAGCGTGGATGTCAGGGCGACACATATACAAACATACGGAGACACAGAGAGGTACACAGCGCCCGGGTCCCGTCTGTATATACGTCCAGGTCCACAGGCTTCATAATCTTATGGTGCAGTAGACAGTCGCTCGTTGCTGCTGCCGCTGCCGCTGCGGGGCTGCTCGGGCGCACCTCCTGCAGGCTCGACGAGGTGCGGCGCCTGCGGATCCGCCAGGGCGCGGACTTCATCAGCGAACGGTCCTGCGTACGCACACCGCACCAGACATCGCCACGTTCACGTCGCATGCATGCAACGCCGCGTTTTCAAAGGGACACCGGAAGGGAGAGAAGAGACACGCAGCTCTATACATGCAGAGAGACAGAGACCAAAATGCACGCACACAGCCAGGTTCACAAATGCACGAAACCGCGTACATATATGTATGTATGTAAATGCATGTACACAGCGAGATTTACCAGCGCAGAGGTCCCTGTGTCGGTGTGTGTGTAGATGTGCGTGAATGCACGCGCACAGTGGGGTCTACCAATGTACAAGCACGCATATATATATATATATGGAAATGCATGCACAGAGCCAGGTTGACAAAGGCACAAGCACGTGTATATATATAAGTGCGTGCAGAGAGCGAGGTTTTTGAATGCACAAGCATGTCTATAATCAAGATGAAGAGTTTCTTGTGTCCCCAAATGGAGGAACGTTGCACACACAGATACACATACGAATACGGAGGGGACGAAATTTTATGCACGAATATTCAGCACACGGATACATAGGCTCGTGCGCGCGAGCAACACACGTGTACGACTATACGCCGGTATACACAAATACATCCATATACACGCATATATGCTTGTGTGTAGGTGGGTATGTATAGAATTACACATATAGATATAGAAACCACACACGAGTATCTATAGGCGTAGAAGAAGAGAACGAAGAAACACATGCAGGACAGGCACACATACACGGGGAGAAACGAGGAAAAGTTTGCTGACGAAGAATGTGAACAAGAAAGATGAAAGCAGCAGCAGGAGGAAGAGAGAGTCAGAGAGCCACAGAGAGGGAGACACACATTCGAGAAGTCTGGACAGATATATACGACAGGAAGGAGAGACGGAAAACCACCACAAACGTAAGCGGGGAAAAAAAGAAGAAGAGGAAGTGGACGTGTTACAACGAAAGGAAGGTTTCCATCACCTGCACAAGAAATGATCGCTTTGCTGTATATATTAAACGTTTTCCCCGTCTCCCTGTCTCGGGCTGCTACTCCGATCTGCGGCAACAGCAACAAGTATCAGGCGCCTCGCACACACCCACTTCAGTAATAGAGATAGCGACGACAGCAGAAGAGAAACGAGAGACGAGAGCGGCGCCACAGTAAAAGAAGAAGAGCTGCGACGGCAAAGGAGAAGAAAACGACGAAAAGCCGTGGCAGCAAACGAGAAAAGAGAAATGAGAGATATGACAGGAAAAGAGACAAAAGCGACGAAAAGGCGACGACACTAAAAGAGGAGAAAACAACGAGACGCGACAGCAAAAGAGAAGAAAGCAGGGAGAACGCGACGACGACAGCCTCCTACGTAGATAGCGACGTCGGACGGAAGAAGACACGGCAAAGGAAATAGACATTTCTCCCCACATTTGTAGAGGACGAGAAGACACGGCCCAAACAGAGAGACACGGAGAGGGAAGAGGAGAAGAAGAAGACAAAAAAGTGAGGGAGGGGTGTGTGGAATACGTGGAGAATGCACGAGACGAGAAGAGAGAAAAGCGACCACATACGTCTGCTCCTCCTTGGGTGTGTGTCTCTGCATGCGCATGACATGCAAAAAACACGCATGCGCAGCGGTGCTTTCATCCTCCTTGTGCACTGTTCGAAGGTGAACAACGGTGCGCATGTAGGACCTTATTTCTTGTACGCTGCTGAGGGGATACATGCCGTCCACAAAGCAGAAAGTCGCACAGAGGACCCTGCAAAGTACGAACGTTGGCAGGGGAAAGTAAGAAAGAGAGAGAAAAAAGTCAGTACACACACACAGCGCCTGTGTCGACAGGACGACGGGCTGAAGCGGCATCGCCAACACCACCAGCAGTCCTCTCCCAACACAAGCTGGAGAGCGCAACAACAGCGACAGCCGCGCAGCAGCAGGAACCGCGCGCAGCAGGAGCCGCGCAGCAGCAGGAGCCGCGCAGCAGCAGGAAGCGCGCAGCAGCAGGAAGCGCGCAGCAGCAGGAACCGCGCAGCAGCAGGAAGCGCGCAGCAGCAGGAAGCGCGCAGCAGCAGGAACCGCGCAGCAGCAGGAACCGCGCAGCAGGTTCCTCCCGACGAGGTGCAGCAAGAGCTGTTTCGTCCGCGGAACGCCGACCCACCAGCAGTCGCAGGCGCAGCCGCAGCATCAAAGCAGCACACTAGCAGCACTCTCTCAGCAGGCACCGCAGCAGCAGGAGCGTCGCGGCAGCAGCTGGGCAGCAGCACAAGCTGCAGTAGACGAGCCATCGCACACGTCATCGCAGCAGCAGCAGCAGCAGCAGTAGCAAAGTCTTCTTGTGAGCATCAGCTGCACGCGTCCCCCAGCGACAGCAGCAACGGCAGCAGAACATTTTCGCGGCCGCCAGCAGCTGCAGATTCCCACCGGCGACAGCGTAACAGCAACACAGCAACAGCACCGGTCGGCAACGCCTTCTCTATCTGCAGCCCCAGCGCAGTCTTAGCAGCGGCGAAAGAGAGTTCTCCGAGCAGCAGCACAGCGAGAAAGTTGTTCTGGCAGCAGCACAACGGGAGAGTTCTTCCCGCAACAGCAGCAGCAGCAGGAGCTGCAGGCCAGGCTGTCGCTCTGGTGCTGCTGCGGCTCCTGGTCTGCTCTGTCCTTCTCTCACTGGCGCCTTTGCAGGAGAAGCGGCGACAAGGGACAGCCCGGAAACGAACGAAAAGACCGCCCACGAGAAGAACGAAATAGAGAGGAGTTTCAGAGTCAAATCGCCAAGCACGGGGCCCCAAGAAAGGAAACCGAACGAAAAGGAGGAACAGCAAGAAAAAAGTGAGAAGTAACAAACGTCTATCAAAACGGGATAGCGCCACACCACCTTTCCGGAAGTAGAAGGTCGACGACAGCCGTTTTCCTGCATCTCCTTGCCCCACACGCCCACACACATGAGACAAACATATGTAGAACAAAGGCAGCAAAGAAGTTGCTGAAGGAAACAAAACGATTATCTCCCGCATGCACCTCTGCACACACACACACACACATGCGGATGCACATACTGCATATTCACATAGACAGATAGATATATACATAGACAGATATAGATAAGTAGATCAGCATATAGTTATAGACAGACATAGATAGATATATATACGTAGGCAAATAGATACAGGTAGATAGGTAGATATAAATACTGCTTGATAGACATAGATAGATAGATGTAGATAGATATGGATTGACAGATAGATACAGATAGATAGATAAACACAGATACATATAGATATACATAGATGGGTGTAGGTAGATATATGTAGATAGATCTATGTAGATAAAGAAGTGTATATGTGTAGGCATATGAATATGTGTGCAGGTGTACGTCAGAGAGAGGGTAGAGGTTGCTGGTGACACACACTTCTGAACGTGGACACATACACACAGAGAGAAGCAGCAAGACAGCGAAAGACGCGTCGGTAGAGACAAAAATGAACAGCTAGCCGTTCAACGCGCGACACCTCTGCAGGTGTGATGCTGCATCCGAGTTGGCTCTTCGAAGAAGCAGGCGTATGACATAAGACGCGGTGTACACCTTTTTTTACAGGGATGTGTGCAGCACGGCTGGTGCACGGGCCGGCAAAAAAGAGACGAAGCGGCAGTTCTCACGTCCAAGCGCGTCCCTCCCTATCCGTACTACACACAGGGACTACACACAAAAATCTCGGTACATCTATCCATGTACAAACACATATATACACGCGTGCCTATATATATTCATATATACAAATACACACACGTCTATTACATATATATGTACCGAGCTGCAACGGCACGTGCCCGTGCATATATATATATATATATATGTGAATGCACACACGTGTGTAGATTTTAAATGTCTACAGAGAACTACCCGTCGGCGCGTACACGTACACCCCTATATGTGTGCGTACCTATACACATATACATGCATATATATATATAGATAGATAGATATAGACAGATTTATAGATATACACACATATGTTCTATGTGTATAGAGAGAGCTGCGATGGGACAGGAAATACGTTCGTTTGTAGATGTGTGTGTGTGCGTGTGCAACGAACCAAGCGTCCCTGCTGATCCTTGATAAATTTCGTAGCTTCTACGTAGTTGGCGACGGCAGCGCCCTTCATCCCCTCCACGTAGCCGTCGAGGCCGGCAGTCAACGCCAGTAACAAAGCCAAACGACTGTCATTTGTCTGGCCGTCGAAGTGCAGCAGAGCTCCACGCAGGTGGTCGCGAGGCAACAGCGGAAAAACGAAGCTGCCCGTTCCTCGTGGAAGCAGCGAGCAGGGGGGGACGCCTACAACACACGCACACACACACGCGAACGTCGGACGGCTACACGCATATAAACGGACAAAACAGAAAGACAGAGAAAGAAACACAAAAAACGAAAAAGACGAAGGATTGCTACATGACCAGATATATACTCAGAGGTGGCACTTGTGTTTGTATACACGTATGCACATATAGATATAGATGTGAGATAGAGAGAAAGAAAGAACCGATGATGTTCATGTAAACAAAGATAAGTGCATATATATATATGTATATATATATATATAGATACAAGCGGCAACCATGTGTATATATATATATATATGCACATGTACATATGCGATAGAGAGGGAGAGATAGAGAACGAGAGACGTCCATGTAACCACATATTTATACATAGATCCATGTATAGAAGTGGCAGTCATGTTTTCTGTGTACATACCTACACATGTGTATATATTCATGTATATATATATATATGTATGCGTACGGAGGAGACGAAGAAGAAAATGGCTACCTTTTTGTGAGGAAGCGGCGAACCGAAGGCACGCGTTTAAAAGGGAGAAGTAACAACGGAGAAGGTGGGGGATTCGAAGAATAAAGCGTCCCAGTAGAAAGCGAACTGCTGCATCGGCGCACTGTTGTGCACACGCAACCGTGACGTTTTGATATCTAACTACACAAACATACATATATACATTTACAGATGGATCTACACAGAAATACATGTACTTAGAATCTTATATATACTCATGTATCCATACATACACACATATATACACATACTCACATATCTACACAGACATACACATATACATATATATATATATATAATCACATATCTACAAACCGTATACATATAATCATACATATACTTGCATATCAGCATATATATCTATATATATATATATGTTCACGTATGTACCCATATGTATATATGTTCATATATATAACCATATATATAGTCACATAGTTGATTAGGTGTACGAGCATACATATATCAATATATTTATTAGAGACCTCGAGACAGACACGTTGGTTGCCAAAACGCAACGCGTCTATCTTTATGCAAATATATACATACGGTGTTGTACTGCTTGTGAAGAAGCAGCAGGCAACAGACGAAAGGGGAAATCGAGTGAAGCGTAGCTGAAGCAGCAGCGGCAGCTAGCTACACTACGTGCAAGAGACAGACACAGACTTTATCTACGTGTGTATACGTAAAAAGATGCAGCAGTCCCAGCTACGTGCAAGCGACGAGCACAGATTTTATCAGTGTATATGTCCGCAGAAAGGGATGGCGAACGCAGAGGTGGGGACACGCATGTATATATGTAGGAGGCTTGAGTACCGGTCTGGAAGCAGCAGACAAGGCTTGAGAGAATCCCATACGCTTTGAAGCCGATCCAGAAGAGCGGAAGCTCCCACCAGGTATAGACAGGCACCACCATAGCAACTGGGTGATTCATAAACGGCGCTGCTGTGAGGAGGTGGGCTCGTTCCTCGAGTGCTTCACTCACAAGAAGTAGTCTGCAGCAGCAGAGATGCGAAAAAGAAGAAGAGAAGCTTCCGGGGCAGAGAAGTTGACGGCGGGTAGATGCCAAAAGCGGACGGCCGGAAAGGAAGACAAGAAGGCGAAGCAAAAGGAATGGAAAAAAAGGCAGAAAGGACGGAGGAGAAGACGAACGAGACGGAAAAAGTTAGAAGCGCACAAGAGGCAGAAAAAAGTGAAGACTGGCAGAGGAGGAGGGGGACGACGACGACGATAAGAAGAAGAAGAGAAAACAGCAGCAAAAGGACGAGGGGAAGAAAGCGAATACAAAGAAGAGCTTGTGGATGGACCGTTTAAGACCGCGAGGAGAAGCAAGTACGAAACTGAGTAGCTGAATGAACAAAGAAAATGAAGGCGGAGCGCAAAGCGTAAGAGACAGAGAAGAAGAAAAACAAAACGAGCGGGGTCGGCGAAGAAGACGACGAAGAATCGGACGAAAAAGAAGAGAAACACGAAGACTGGGAAGGAACAGGAGGGAATTTGTACGGGACGTGGGAGGGCAGAATAAGTAGGAAATGGAACGGAATGCGGGGACGGACCAGAAGAAGAGAGCGCAGAGGCACAAAAAGAGCGGACGGAACAGCAGGAGGAGCAGTAACGAACAAGAGAAAAAGTGGAAGAAAACAGGGAGGACCAGGAGGAAGAGATTTACAGAAAGCCGACCAAGTGAAAGGCGCATGATCAGACAGGGGAGAACCATCTCCGCCAACGCGTAAATACGTAATAGAGAGAAAAGAAAAGACGGCAACCCTTGAAGACGAAGAAACGAATGGACACCGAGCGTTCGAGGAAGGGGAGGAGGAGGAGGAAAAGGAAAAGAAGAAGGAGAGGGAAAGAGGAAGCAAAATGCAGGAGAAGACGAAGCGCTGGAGAGACGGAGAAAGGAAAACAACACCCTTGCAATATACGCTGGCTGGGGCACGCCAGCAGTCGACACCTCCCCCACAGTCGCCGTTCAACAGCGTTTCCTGAGGCAGCAGCAGCAGCAGCAACAGGAAGACGAGAACAGAGAAGAGAAAAAAGGGAAGAAGCGACGAAGAGAAAAGAGAGGAGAAAGGGGAGGAGAAGAACGAGGACCCACTGCTTTAAATCGAATCCTTTGAGAGCACTTTGCAGATACCGAACTCCCCCGTGCAGGAGCTTCGTTGACCGGCTCGACGTGCCCGACGCAAAGTCTTCTCTCTCGATCAAACAGCAGTTCAGTCCGCGAGCGGCAGCGTCCAACGCAACGCTACCACCTGGACGCCGTCACAGACAGGAAGAGAAAACGACTTCTGCAAAACTGTTGCGAGGAAGACCCCTGCGCTGTGCTCCCCTTCGTCCTGCTTAACCAGGTGGGTCTCGGAAAACAGTCCACAGAGCAAGAAGGAGAAGCCGAAAGAGAAAGAAACGTGCAGTTATTACGCAAGTCCGGTGGAGGGCTAGATAGCTGCCTAGGGGACAGAAATTCACAAGAAGACAGATATTCTGAGATACACACATAAGGAGACAGATGCACACACCGAGAGACAGGGACAGGAAACCAGGGGGTGGCACACAGGACAGATCCGCAGAAACGGTCGCTGCAAAGCCCACTCACAAATACACGTGTATGGACGACTGTCTGTTCACCTCTCTGCAGACAGGCCTGCGTGGGGCTGTACCTGCGTGCGGGACGGAACAAAGTAGGGAGACAGAGAGAAATAGAGAGAACGAAGAGCAAGGCTGGTCCAGACGCAGAGGGCAAATTCTACTGTGATACACACAGAGCGATAGCTAGCCACAGCAACCAAGAACAGCATAGTCATAAGTGATTCTCTACGCAAATGGACGGACGCAGGACACGAAGGACACACAGAGCTGGACAGCTACTTCACAGGAAGACACGTGGAGAGTGGAAGCTATGCACCTATATATACGTGGACAGAAAAAATCGCAGGTCGGCAGAGACATGGGCAGATCGACACGCATGTAAAAGGACAGTCAGCGAGACGGACAAAAACGTATACAACTGTGTACAGGATAGACACATGCGTACGTCGGTGAACATATATATATATATATGTATAGGATAGACATGTGCACGCGTCGGTAAACGTATATAGGAGGAAGACGAGAGAGGGCAGCAGCTGCAGCAACCCGGCAATGACAGTTAGCTGGGTGCGGGGACAGCAGCCTGCCTACACAACAACAGGAGTGCCATACCCAACGGCGCAGCGTACAGGGTAGCACGACGTTCGGAGACTGCTGAGAAAAGAAGACTCCACCGAGGTTCTACAGCGCGGAGCAGCCGCAGGAGCAGACAAGTAGAGCAGCAGCGGCCGCGGAAAGAGCAACAGCACCGGCAGGGCGAGGAACCGCTGCGGCAGCAGGGACAAGCAGCAAATCCAGCCGCGCAGCCGCTGCAGCAGCAAACGCAGCAGTAGAAGGAGCAGTACACGAGCAGCAGGAACAGTCGACGCGTCCGGGGCAGCAGGAACGCGAACAGCAGCCGAATCAAAACAGCGGGCGCAACAGCCTCACCGGCTGCAGAATGCACTACGGTCACAAACAGCGAGAAACCTGACCCTCTACGGGCCGTCCTTACCTGTTTCTCTTGCTCTCTTTCTTTACACCTCTCCTCCTTTGAATTCGAGAAAAAAAGACGCACAGGGTTCGCTTACATTTGCAGAAGGTAGGAATGTGTGTACGTCCTTTGTCGCGTGGGCTTCTAATATTTAGAAAGCATGCATTTATATACAATTGTAGATACTTAGATATACTGCGGATATATGTATATATATATACATATGTGTACGCATGTGTACACATATATATGCATATATTTCCGTTATTTCTTCGGTTCTTGAAATTACACGTCTACACAGGTACGTGTCTGCAGGGGCAAAAATGCAGCTTCTTGTCGTTCAACTTCAACAGGTGTCGCAGGGAGTCGTCAGGACACCGGTACCAGTGCAGCGCCACATAATATATTCCGGTCGAATAGACCTAATGTAAACCAGAGTAGTCGACACTCTCTAACCATTCACACACGTCAATTTCGGCCGATGTTATTTTTTACAGAGATGTGCACACAGATATGGTAATGTCATCAACACATACAAATGCGGCACTTTACATATATATATATATATGCATATATATAAATTTTAGAAACGTTACAGGGTAAGGCTTCTATGCCACTGCTGCTCTCCGCCTTCTTTGAAAGTGCTGCTGACACGTACCGGTGCTGCTGCTACGGGGCACTGCTGCTAATATCCGGCTATGTCTCTACTCCGCAGCGTTGATGCTGCTGCTGTGGTTGGTGGCGCAGTAGAAAGCAGGTGTTGTTTCTCGCTGACACCTGCTGGCAAGGCTGCTTCGCTCTTTCGAAGAAGTGCTGGGCTACCACGTTGGCTTCTCCTGTTTTGAGGAGCTGCCTCTTCCCCCTCTTAGCGAGCCGATGCGACTCGTTCAAGCTGCTGCTGCCCCAATGCGGGTGCTGGTGGTGCTGTCTGCGAGTACCCTACCGTTCTGCTTCTCGACGTGCTGCTGCGTCTGCTTCCGACAGTCCACTGACGTTACCGTAGGTGCTTCTTTTTTAAGTCTCCTGATGCTGCTGTTTCTCAGGACGCTCTTGTTGCTTGTTCAGGCCGTTGTTCTTGCTGCTGCTTCGAAGGACGCTGCTGCTGCTGCTCATTACGCAGCTCAGGCTGCCTTTCTTAGGCTTCTGCTGGCGCCCTCAGTTTCTATCCCTGCCTCGCAGGACGCTGCTTCTTCTGGTGCTGCTGCTGCTGCTGTCGCTCAATACGGTGCAGCTGGCGCTCGGTCCCAGCAATGTTCTGCTGCTGGATTTGAAAGGTCCGCGGCTGGGGCTCTCACTGAAACGATGCCGCTGCTCAGTCTCAACGAACTGTCGTTGCTCTTTCTAGAACAAACCGCTGCTACTTCTCAATCAAATTTTGCTCCTCATTCTTTATGCAGCGCTGCTGCTCCTGCTGCTACAAGGTGATGAACTGCTGCTGCCACTACTCCTTAGCTGCTGCTACTGTTGCTGTGCTCCTATCAGGACACTCCTACTGCTCATTCTCACTCACCCCCTGATGCTGCTCTCACCCCCTGATGCTGCTGCTTCGTAGCTGCTGCTACTCCTTCCCTGCGGGTTGCTGTTGCTGCTTCTTACTCCTCTGCTGGCGGCCGCTCCTTGTAGGTAAGCTGCTGCCGTCGCTCCGACTCCGCCTTCCCAGTGAGCTACTGCTGCTGCCATCGAGTGCACAGCTGCTGCTACTGCTGCTCCTTGTCAGCTGCTGCACTGGCAACTTGGGATAATATTGTGACGGGGCGGACGGCTCCCGCTAAACAGCTACTTCTGCATCTACTCCTCCATATACTACCGCACACGCGAGAGCAGCCACTTAGGAAGCGTCGCCGCCGTAACCCCACGGTGCTGCTGCTTGACCTTCTGCGGCCTGCTTCAAAGGCTGCTTCTTCCTTTTTTCCCTGCGCTGCTCGTGTGTTGCTTTTCCTTCTCTGGACGCTGCCTCCATCCGTACATACCCCTTTGCTGTTTTTGCTGCGTGTGCTGCTGCTGCTGCTGAGATTTGACGTACCAGTTGCCCCTCCGCCGATAACGAGTAAATCGAAGCGTTCTTTCTGCATGCGCTGCAGCATCTGTTCCCGCGAGGGAGGCAGATATGCTGCTGCTCCTGCTGCTCGCTGCTGGTCCGCCTGCTGCTGCTGCTGGCCACCACTGCTGCTGCTCTCAGTTGCCCGTCCTCGTTCGGCCTCAGGGAGAGAGAAATAGTAACGGGTTCCAGCCGGCATGCAGCTCTTCTTGTGTTTGTACTGAAGAAATGAATAGCAGCTGCCGCCGCTGACGCCCACCAGCCCGGCGCCGTACGCCAGAAGCCGCGTACAGCGAGCCATCCTCCCCCAGCAGACAGCAAAGCCAATGAAGACGGGACGCCCAGACACCGCACAACAGAAAGCTAGAAGAATACACAAGACGCAGCGTGAAAGACGTCCCTCGAACGCGGGCTACCGGCTCACAGAAATTACACGTAGGCTGGGGGGGCAACAGAGGTGTGTCGAGCCGACTTTTTTAGGCGACAACAAATCTTGAAGAGAGACCGAGAAAGAGAGAAAAGAAGACAAGAGAGAGGAGATCTCTTCAGAGGGAGCCAGGTGAGTAGGGAGGTGCAGGCAGGAAGCGGACACGTCAAAGTGTGAGGAACAGTGGCAGATACGACAACTACACAGGACCAGAAAGAACCGCTGGCTGATCTTGAGGAAGTTCGACTGCTATTCCTGCCGGCGTTACTGTCGCACGAGAAGGAAGCAGCTCCCTGGGTTCCGGGCTTCTGCTGCTGCGTTGATAGGGTTGCAGTGAAGCTCCGCTGTTGCTGCTGTAGTGTGCTATCGCTGTCCCTGTTCCGCAACGGCGACTCTGCTGCTGCTGCCGCTTCGCTTCCGCCACTGCTCCGTCAGACATGCAAAAAGGTGCTTGGTGGCGGTCCAAATGCAACACGTCCTGCAGCTGCACGTGGGGTTGCAGCAGGTGTTGGGGACGTCGCGGTCGTGTGGGTGTAGCAGAACGAGCAGGTGGAACAACATCAGCAGCAAAAAGAGCGGGGGCGGACCAGGAGGAGCAAAGGCGGTAGGAGGAGGGAAGCTGGCAAAATATGTGGTACAGGAGTTGTTGTCGCGCCGGCCCGCGGCAGCAGCTCCAGAAAGGGAATTTCGGAAAGCAGAGGCAATGCCGCGAGAAAGGGGACTACATATGAAGGAAAGGGAGAAAGAGAAAAGGAATTGAGGTCAAGCAGCTAAAAGGACTACAGAGGATCAGTGGACAGGAATGGAAGAGCCTGATGGTAGTAAAGAAAGTGCTAAACAGAGGCGAGCAGGTATATTCTGTGTAAAGCTACATCTACGCATACTTATCGACAAGTGTCTGAATCACAAGGAGAGAGAGACAAATACAGAGAAAGAGACACGCGGACGTTGGCTTCGCCGTATGGATGTCTGTGCCTTGCGCGAATGTATTTGCAGGTAAGTACGCATGTACTGATATATGTGCACACACGCACATACACGAACGCTTCCAGCTCTGCAGGGGTGTCCTTCTACATACGTACGTGTATATGAAAATGCAGAAACCTACAGACATTGAGGGCGCAAATGAGAGGGAAAGATGTGTGTACGTTGGTTTATATAGACAGAGATGGATGAAGGAGCAACTGGATTGCCAACGTGTGTGCCTGCGTGCACATGTATGTGGTCGTACACGTCTGATGACTGTACATCAGTACGGAGAGAGGCACAAATACAAGTGGTCTCACAAAAAGGCAACTTGAAGCCTCTGCAAGGAGAACTGTGTCGGAGACAGCACACTACACAAAACGAAGCACGGGCACCACCTTCGTGAGGTCATCAACATCGACAACTCTCCATGAGGAACAAGGACAAGAAGACTTCGAGAGTGGTAACCTCTCAGAGGAAGTGGAGTCCATAAATATTGAGAAGTGTTTGGATCATGCCATGCTAGATCACCGCAGCTACGCATCCTTGAAGAGGCAGACTAGACGCGTATGGATACGTCCGTGTCCATAAATACAGATACCTAGAGGAGTTTCAGTCTGTATGAATTTACACGTGTATGTGTGTGCGCATTTGTGTATGTAGGTAGCTTCTACACGGACGTGTTCTTCAGGAGGGCACCGGGTGCGCGTCGTAACGCAGTGTGCAAGCGTGGGAGTGTGCCCACACCGAAGGGATGTCTTTTTGAGGTGAACTGCAAACGCGCTCCGCACCCTAAAACAGATGCCGTTGAATTCATTGAATCCAGAAAGCTGCCTTTCAAGATCAGAAGAAAAGTACACCGGGAGACTGGTGAAGTATGACGGCCCGTTCCGCAGCAGGAGACGGGCGCGTTCGGGAGACTCGGGCGCTCTCCCATCTCCCCCGACAGCGTAGGTGTGCAGAGAGCCACGGTCGTTTACGCTGCGGAACTTTGTGGAAAGGAACTGACACAAGAATACCTGTACAGCAAAGGATATATGTGGGAAGGAGGAAGTATTTGCGCGAGAGCAAAGCCACATTTAGTTTAGGGAACAAAAACGCACGTCGCGTAGAAGACAGGAAGTTCCCGATTGAAGCGCATAGCAGAAAATGGGGAAAAGAGGCTACAACTTTGAATGGACGTCATTGGATTTCAAACCAGTCGACTCGATGCAACGATTTGAGCGGATGGGCAATTCGTCTTCTTTGGGTCTCCTGAGGTGTATCACATCACGCAGTTTGCCGTATCGAATCAGTAGCTCGCTGCAATTACCAACAACACGAGACTAACGCAGCTCTGTTTCAATCTGTGAATGTAACCAATGGTATTGGAATTGCCATTGTATGAAGGGATATCTTCAAATAACAGAGTGATAGAGAATTTTCAGGCAATGCAGGGAATATCTAACTTCGAATAAAAACATACTCGCAAATGGAGAAACTTGAGGCCTATTGAAAAGAGTTCACGTTCCGTTTCAGAAAAGTTGCTGTCTGCTGCGGAGATATAGTGAAAGACGTTCCGGACACGTTCAATATGAACCATCGCGGTGGCGTCCTCAAAAGGCACGTCCTGCTTATTGATGCTTCAAGTCCTCCAGTGATACATCAGCATGAAGCGGTCGCTTGCAAATGGAAAACGTTCCAGCATTCAAGTGGCAGGTGGCGTTGTGGCGCAGAAAATCACAACTGACGAGGTCCAATTCACACGTCCAAACCAGATACAACGCGTTCGACGGAAAAGCGTGTCCTAGAGAAGATATCGACGACGCATCGAGGCTGTCTTACATCTTAGCTGCTATACTACGAGTGCAAGTTCCCAAGATAATCCAGTTCTCTGATGGGAATTCATTCTTGCTTGGAATGCATTCCTGCTTTTCCCGACGATTTGTGCACGACTATCCCCGCGGCAGGGGAAGAAAACGAACAATTTCATGAAACGCAGAGAGGAGGAACGAACACGCAGGCAACCGGAAATTGCAAAAGATTACTTTGCTATCTACTTTGGAACTCGGATGCCAAAGGCGTAAGGAGGCAGGATTAGCAGAAGTAGTACCCACAGATGTAGTCCAGATGGAAATTTGAGATACTACTCAAATGTAACCTCTCTCCACCAACCTTCACACACACGCCGTCCGCTCATGTGTATCTGCAACTCCGCGTTCGTAATCTGACGTCAGCGCAGGGGCTCACTTATCGGGCAGAGCCTACATATTGTTGCTACCGCCGTGTCACCACGTCGATGTTCGAGATGCACTGCGGTGACTTGTGAAAGAAACCGGCCGAAGGTCGGTGGAGAGAGGTTACATTTGAGTAGTATCTCAAATTTCCATCTGGACTACACCTGTGGGTACCACTTCTGCTATTAAGAGGACACATACGTCTTTTTCTCTGCACAAACTATCTAGATTTGCTGCCGCCAAAAATAAATACATGTTCTGCGAGATGTACATACAGTGGGTATGACAGGGGCCATAAAAGAGCAAGAGAGACTTCAAAGGAAAAGGGAGAAGAAGAGCTAGACGAAGAGACTGAGAGGAAAAAACAGAACAAAATTAGACGGCACAAGAGTGACTACAGGGAGAGAACTGCAGGCCACAGACGAAAGATCTTACAGGCAGACCTCAGTTTCACAGTATATACAATGGTGTCGCTCAGAATTCAGTGCTGCTTGCGTGGTACGCAATAGAGGGAAGAAATGCCCACACGTGCGCCTCAACTGATGGGCAGTATGATCTGTTTCCACTTTATTATATATTGGTTTCGCTCAGAGTTCGGTGCTGCTTGTACGATATACAACAGAAGGGAAAGAACGCCCGCACATGCGCCCCAATTGATATGCAGTACCATCTCTCTCCGCTTTATAATCGAAAGCGGTAGCGTGCCAGCTCGAGGCTTTGACATATTAATACGCTAGTGCTTCAGGTTCGGCTTTTTTGTCGCGGTGTCATGGTGCATAACCAGATAGGGATACCTACCGACACATACGCGCGTCTCGACTATATGCATACGATGTGGATGACTCTGTCGGTACCCAGAAATATCTTGCATAACTGACTTCAGCTTGTCTTGAGGGGAGGTACGCTGATGTAAGTGGATGCAATTTTCCGTGAGCGAATCCATGAATATGGCCAACGATATCGAAAGATGACACGTGGAGTCTGCAAGTGACCGTAACCACGCAGATTCCTCAGACTGTGCTCCTTCCTAGTGGTGCACAATTCTGAATAGAAGAACTCCTCAAGCGGAGACGGGAGCCTTTTCCACTCATTCATACGTGTTGTCAGTACCCGTATTGTCAGAACAGGTACACCTGTGGTTTACTCTTTCTGGCGAGGTGGCACAGACTCGAAGGTGGACAGTGCAGCAACTTGTGTGCAGATTCAGTTATTCTTCTGTGGCCTTCTACTCCTGGGTGTGCGTATTTTACCTTGTTTTCTAGTGCGTCTGCAAATCTGTAGGAGTGCTCACAAAGCGTGACCCCTGTTCCTCGGCTTCTCTGCTGAGGTACAGCAAATCCATACACACGCAAGGCGTATACGGGCAACAATTTGTATGCAGATTCATTTATTCTTCTGTGGCCTTCTACACCTGGATGTGCGTATTTTATCTTGTTTTCTAGTGTGTCCACAAATCTGTCGGAGTGCTCACAAAGCGTAACCCCTGCTCCTCGGCTCTCTGCTGACGTACAGCAAATCCATACACGCGTAAGGCGTATACGGGTGTATCAACGCAGTCGGATGCGAGTTTCTGCGCGCCCACTAGTACTGTGTGTTTTGCAAGTTCGTTGAGAAACGAACATTTAGAGATATATGTAAAAAATAAAAGATCTGTTTGTCGATTATCTGTAGATGCTGTAGGAGTACTTGAGTGCACCATATACAGGGAATAGACACCACGGGAATAATACGCATCATTTTAGCAGTGAGCAGATGCAACTTGCGGAGACGCCGAGGCATCGTGTAATTTCAGCATTCGTACGTGGTAGACGTCGTTTTTGTAACTGAAACGTGCCGTAGCAGTGTGGAATCTAATCCTGTATACTGTGTGACGTATACGTGTAAGCGTATCCACGTTGACGTGGACGTATGCGGTGAGGCTCATTCCCCCTGTGGGCATACTTACTGAGCTGTGGAATGTTCGCGTGTAACCAATATGGGGAGTTGCGTGCCTCTGCATTAGAAGGGGTTAGCTGATCTCTACCCGTACGCGTGTAGTGGAGCAAGCAAGACTCTCCATCGTTCCAACGTACACGTGTAAAGCTTTGCAACTGTTTATATGTGAATATACACTGCATATAAATGTACCTTACACGTAGTTTGCACGTGCTTGGTTGTAGGGGCCATAGCCCGAGTCAACGTTGGTAGCAGCGCACGTGCCGATGCAGTTGCAGGTGCGCAGGGTGGTGCTGCTGCTGTTGGCGTTGCTTCTGCTAGTCACGCTGCTGTTAACCGTACTGCTGTACTGCTTGCTGCTAACGATGCTTCTGGTCTCACTCTGCTGCTGCTGTTGCCGCTGCTGCTGCTGTTTCGTTGCTGCTGTCGCATCAGATGTGGGTTGCTGCTTCTGTCTGTAGTGCCCGCTGCTTCGCGCTTGACTGCGTCTGATGCTGCGACTGCTCTCACCGTCGCCTCGATGGGATATGTGGGAGGCTTCGCCAACGGGAAACAACACAAGCAACAACGGCTGGATAATACAGAGGGAGGAGATCTGTCCATAGGAAGAAGCTTTGTAGAGACAGGCGAAGAGTAACACCCTGACACGTAGACACAAGGGAACGGATAAGTAAGAGGACTAGGGATAAAGGGGCATGAAGACGGGAAAGGACTACCAAGATGTGGCAAGAGATACACCAGGCGTGAGATGATATACACAGATGTTGAGACATATGGGTAAAAGAAAAACAACCATTTCCCCCGTAAGGGCGCACTTGTTGTATTTGTGTTCCGTACACGCGAGTCTACATGCGCACTTCAATAGCATACATGAGCCAGCCCGCCTCCACCAGCATACAACACTAAGTATATATCGAAATGTAGAAATCATACTGCATGTGCGTACATAGATAGGCAATGAAAGACATCTAAGCAGACAGCATGCAACGGGGAAACACAAGGCGAATGCATGTAAAGATCAGAAGCGCACCTGGTAGCTTACTTGAATATACGGACCGCCATATTACGTCTTACGTGTACGTATTTATGTCCGTCTATTCACAACTTGTGTTCGAGTGTAAACCGTCGTGTTCACGTATCAAAGAATAGCGTCTTGCGCTTTCGTATACAAGCACCGGTAGGGTTACTGAATGGCATACGTGTATCTTCTTGGCGTCATTTGTCTAGTAGTTGAGTGTGCCAGGGGACAACCAAAAATATCGTGGATACCGTGAGGACGCCCGCATAGGGGATTACACTGCCAGTGTCATATGAGCGTTACTGCGTATGCCCTGTCAAAGCGGCTACTGTGTACATGCGCTTCCTATACACACTTTGACACGCAGCATGAATGCATTCGCTATACGTTTTCTGTCGACATCCCACGTCGTATCAAGGCGACTGTCGGGCGAACCCACAAAATACTATGTGGCACTGAGCACAATGGATGATCTCACTAAACAGAACGCTCCTAATTCTAGGTCAGCCGCTTGTCTTGCACTGGCAGGCACTGAAGATCCGTACCAACTTAAAGCACACACACAGGCTTATGCCGTGTTCGTGTACCTATGTACACACACAGGTTTCATGTATCTTCGTGTGCGTTCCCACGCGTGTGGTGTACACACGTGTCCGTGAGCGGTAAGCTCCCATTCTAATCACTGCCCGCTCTTTTCATCCGGGTGCTGCGCAACCTCCTCCTTGAGAGTGGTCGAAGGAAACCCAATGCGTGACCCAGGGTACCAACTCGGAGGCTCATTCAGACTGCTGAAGATACACACGAAGGATTGTGTGCAGTGCAGACGGAGGTGGTGGAAGATCTCAGCATACCGCTCTTGCACTCGGTGGTCACGCCTATGGACAGGTATCTTAGCACACAGGTGAAGATTCCGACATGTAGCTGTCACAGGTAATTTCCCAAACGAAGATCGAATTGCGGATAGCCGTACATGACGAGCGTGAAAATGTATAAGGCTCAGAACTTCCGTTGTCTTGACTTAATATTTGTAAGTCCTACCTAGATGCGCATGGAACGGACTGCACATGCGTATGCATATACGTGATCGTGCGCGTGACTACCTCAGTGAGGCAGATGATTCTGGCCGTATGTAAATGCTTTTGTGATACATACACTACTTGATACGTACAGTATACAGGTAACGTATACTGAACGTAGATTATTTAGAAGACGCCGAACACCACAGACTTTGTTGGTTGAAACGTGCACGGATGGTGCAAACGCCTACGTGAACCTGTTAGCGCTCATGCATGTCCTTCGGTATTGCTGTACGACGGTGCAGTCTAACAACTGACACATAACCAATCATATTACATTATGTCCCCTCTCTGTCATATTTCATTGACCGCGGTCCAAGCTGTCGAGTGCCTTACACGTACTCACATGGACGGCCGTAGCCATACCTGAATATTGACATGTAATATCCTACCACAGCTATTTCGTGTTGCCACTTCAGGAATTTCAGGTTGATCTATCCCCCAGAAGTACTGGTCTACGTTCTTCAATACAGATTGAGTATCCGTGAATGCCCATTGATTAATTAATGATGTACTGCAGATCCGATTGTTCGAGTACTACATTGTCGCTGTTTTTTCGGTCAGGTGTCGGCTGCGTAACATTTACTCGTGCGTGACCATCAAACGCGCAGTACGATACCACGTTCGCACATTGCAAACGTGCAGCACTACATTGCGACTTGTCTACTCCCCAGAATTCATCGAACATCTTACCAGTTCGTTAATATATACGACTACAAGCGTGGTACCATTAATACCGCCAACTTTACTACTGCTGCTACTCGGACTAGGGGACAGTTCCGTTAGATTATATATAATTTCATCCCCTGGTATCACGCTTCTCTTTTCAGAATATACCGCTATACTTTCACTGTTCTGTATTCAGGTTTACTTGAGCTGCTCCTGAACGGCTCTCCTTCAGAGAAGTTTCACCGTCTACGTTTTTGTGTGCCTTCTGTAATGCTCGTGTACTTTTCTTTCTGTATACTTCCCAGACAACTTGCACTGCGGCACCACCGATCAGGGGTATTCAGTTATACCACTACTGCCTTTCTCCTGCTGTTCAATGCGATTACCCTACTGCGTAGTTGTTACGTGACGGAGTGCATAGTGCATCGTCACCTGTCTGTCAGCTGGTCAGACGACCACTCTAGCGCAACAGAGAACAATTCATCCGGCACACTGTTTGCATACTGTCAAGGGAAAAACAAGTCCAGCAGCTTATGAAGTGGATAAAATCGCCAGTCACGTTCTACACTAGAGCGTAGGCAGTTTTCACTGAACGTCTCCTCCATACACAGGAGGAAGAAGGTAATGTAGCACGATGTATAAGGGGAACGACAAAAATTACACCACCATTCGTAGCAGATGACTGATTATTCGTTTTTTCACGTATAGAATCTGTAGTACTGAAACCCTGCCCATCTAAAGACAAACGGACAGTCCTCCTTTGTCTCATTCTCCGATGCGGCATAGTGCTAGAAAAGCAGGCAAGTTTGTCAAAGGCATGCTGGAGAGGATGGACTACTTGTTGGTGAGAACTACACTCGTAAAAAGAGGACTGCCGGGTTCTTTGATTTTTTGGTACCTCGCTCCGGTAAAGGAGGAGAACAATGAAAATGCACTTTTACGGATGTGGTTGAGATGTCAAAAAACACATGGCTCGGTCTTCCTCTTTCTCTAAGGTGAAGGACGTGATAGATTGCCGTTCTTCTTCTACACACGAAGGATCTAGTGGACGTCTTCCCTTCTTCTTGCACTTAATATTTGGGTGTCTTCCACTCTGCACCGAAACAGAAAGGTGGGAAGAACATTTTTCATACACGTGTGTATATGTGTGTATATTCGCCCTCATAGTAGTGGGCCCTGTGACCTTCAACCGCCGCACTACTCGAATACTTTGACTTCGCCTGCTCCTGCGTCAGCCCCAATACTTTGGCGTCTATTAATTAGCAGTCTACGCTTTCAGCGAGCAACCTCGCGAGTCCACCTCGCAAAATTTTCTGTCGTTTGTAAATACATCTCCCTGTCTACCTACCGGCATGCATAGGAAAAACGTATATACAAAGAAGTACTTTTAGTGTTGCCGAAGAAATGGCGTAGCCGTTTACAGTCCCACTGCCGTACACGTGACGAAGTGCTACTGCCATTGCCTGTTCACCGGGGTAGAGGACCACTCGGTGTCGTCTACATCTATCATTAACTGTCACCTCTGCGTGCAGAAAGAGTTCCACGGTCAAAGGCATACCCCCGTGCTTGTCCTCTATGTGGCATACACTTTACCTTGATCGCTTTTTTCGAAGTACTTGTAATGTAGGCCACATTGCTTACCGCGGCATCTTTTTGACTAAAAGAATTGTAGCCTCTGCGCCAACCGTCGAGTCCTGTGTTCGCACGTGGTATATGTATACTGTAACTATTCGAGGATGCTTACATGCGGTATACTTGTTTGTTGTGCAGTTCGTCGGCAGCTGGTGTGACATACACAAGTGTGTGCGATATTGACGGGACACCAGGGCGCGTATTTGCACGCGTATGCACCTACATGATATAGATGAAAGGCACCTGCATTCGCAATCTCGACGCGGAAAAAAGATAGACGTATTCGGCATTCCGGCATGGACGGAATGCACGCCGAAATTGTCTATGTGTGCACGCCAGCAGTGCAGTACGTATACATGCAAGTGCACAATATATACTGTATATATATATACAATATATACGTATACGCACGTGTACGTGCGCCCTCAAAGGAGAAATTTCAGTAGACATGCACTTCAGTCGTACTCGCGTGGTATCCCGAGCTCTGACTGGCCGCCACGTGTAACCGAAGCAGGGTTCTAGGACGCCAGTCTGACTTGCTGCAGGCGAGAGGAGGTTGGACCTCCTATCTGTATGCTCCCCACAGCACCAGGGTTGGTCACGTCGGACACACGCAGCATAGACTACCAGCAGCAGCTATTGTGCCACGACCAGTGGCTGCCGGAAGAGCAGCGGAACAAAGCCTGCCAGCGTAATCAGCGGTGGCGGCAGATGTGAGGCAGCGGCAACCGGGGTCGTCGCACAAACCCCCCTTCAACAGGCATGCGAGCTGCACTAGTGCCACCAACTCCCACACCGTTCGAGAGGTAAAAACAGTTAGAATTCCTCGAAGGTAGAGCCGGGAGATGTAGAAACCTAGGACCAGCCGCTCCTAAGCAGTAGCAGAAGCACGCACACATAGACAAACCCTACCAGCAGCAGCAGTTGTACTTCCACCGAATCCTGATTGGCGACTGCACACGGAGCAGCCGTTTCACGACACGGCCTGCTACATACGCTAGTGGTGCCCACGCTGACTCCATCGTTCGCTGCCGTCTGTCCCGGGTATTCTGAACATGAAGAAGTTGCGGAGCAGCTCATATTAGGAAGATGCTATGCTCCTGCTGTGTCAAGGCCCGAATATGTTGCACAAGTTGTTTCCCACCTGTAGCAAGAGGCGCTTTTGTTGCATACCGAGATTGTTACACCAGATGCTCGCCCCCATATATTAACACTTGTAACCTGGTTTCTGGGGGAGTTTCCAGTACGCGTCTGCCCCTCTCCCGTGTATTGCAGGGATAGCCATGCGTTGCATCATGTATACACACGTCTCGACGTGGAGCGGGACACACAAGACACTGCGTGTCTGCCCGCAATCACTATGATAACAAGGCAGGAGACTTTCCCGGACATCCCAGAGCCCCTTCGGACGTCTTCCTCTACCTCCAGGCCGCTACATGACATACACGCGTGCATCCACTATCTGTGCTATAATTCTCCCCTCCACTGCGACGGTGGTGCCACCTTTCGCAGCACTGCCGCATGTATATTTTGCTGCCACATTAGGCGGCTACCGTAGCAGAACACCGTTCTTCTATCCGTGTCCACTAGCACACATTCGGTAGACGTGGGAGAACACCCTTTTCCTATCCTTGTCGACAAGTGCACGCGTTTACCACAGCTACACATCTTACCTTGGAACCGCAACATCATCTGCACAGTGGGTGTGAATTTATGCGTTCTTAATGGCTTACTGAAGATGTTTCGTTCCAACAAGCCAGGTGCACAAAGCGATGGACCAACCCCCCACCCACGCTTCAGTTGTTCCTGCCGTTGGTAGCCAAGATATTCCGCTCAACGGAGCAACCGGCACAAGGAGATGGAGCTGTCCTATAACTGGGGTCCCAGTTGTTGCTGCCGCTGGTACTACCCTTCACTCGCGTGTCTTTTCCGATGTACTAGAGAGCAGGGCGCAACACTTGTCCACATCATGCAGCGCGTTATTGATGCCGCTGCTGCTGGATGACGTACATCAGCAACTTCGTCGACACTGCTGCAGGCTACATGGGCCACGCGTCAAACGCAGGACAACGGTAAGAGGAGCAGCACGTGTCCCGCCAGTGACACGGAATGCTATTTGCTGTCTGGCATTCACAAAGTACGCATGGGTTTTGCCATTAGCGCTCGCGTGGCACGACACTAACCGTTGCTGTGTAGCCGTTCGTGGTCCACATCGGCAGCGGTACCAAATTATCGTGGCAGTGGCGAGAGCGAACAGGTGTTACGTGAGGCTGCAGCTTCGTGTTATACTACGGATCACATGTTGGTGCCGGTTGTTCAATGCCACGCAGGGTTCTTGGCGAGTGCTAAACGGGTCCTCCTTCAGCCCGGCGAAGCTGCTGTTTCCAGTCGAGAGGATCGGTAGAATCCTGGCAGGCGGCGTAACGTGCCACTCTTCGTTGAACCGGGCAGCTGGATGGCAGTGCCGCTGTATTACGAAGCCACCGTTTTGTGTCGCAGCCCCTGTATGGTTGTTCACACTACACAACAACTAGACGGTAGTTTCTGGTCTACCTGGAGCACGAGCCGGCCTGGTGTCGCTACTACTACCATAGTACTACGCCGGCGTTACTACGCCGCTCCAAGAACACTACTACTACGCTCGCGGAAACTAGTGACGGAGGAGCACTCCCACCCTTGTCGCTGCTGGTAGTGTGTCGTGATAGTAGTGGTACGAACAGGACATAGCAGCTGCAGTTTGTGGCCACTCCTGCGCAGTACTACGCCACCCGACGTGTATCACTACGTATGGGGAGCAACTGTACTAGCAATCAGTAGCAGAATTACTCCAGTACTATAGACCCCACCACTGCCAGTTCTGTTGCAGCTGCTGCGCCACCACCGCGTATACGTGGCTCCGCAGCAGTACCCACACGCTGTAGCAGCAGCGGCGGTGGTACACCTTCCGCTGCACGGGTCGGAGCAGCGGTGATGCCGCTGCAGCCCGCACTGGTGGTAGCGTCCACGCTTCCGCTAGAACCATACTACTACGACCACTGCTTCCACGGTGCTACTACCGCATACGCGAGTTATCCTCTCTCCGATAAGTATATGTAGTACTACTACTATGCCTCGTACTGCGACTACTGCTACTACGTGCGCCCCGTCATATTATCTCCGTACTACGACGACTACTACTGTAGTATACTACTACTCCTCCGACACTAGTGTACTACTACTCCTGCCACTACGGAGGACTGGGTATTCCGCTGCTGCGGCGCTGCTGCCGTTGCTCAGTGGTGCTAGTGCTGCAAAGCAAGCGGTAAGTACCTATTCTATCGGCATTTG
This sequence comes from Sarcocystis neurona, assembly GCA_000727475.1. Lineage (NCBI taxonomy): Eukaryota > Apicomplexa > Conoidasida > Eucoccidiorida > Sarcocystidae > Sarcocystis > Sarcocystis neurona. Next base: position 689,295 of record KL647314.1, on the reverse strand, counting down.
CTACAGAAAGGGAGGACGCAGCGGCCGAAGAACGAAGAACAGTGCAGTAGCGGTCCGCCAGTACCTAGCAGCTGTAATCAGAGGCCCATTAGACGGCGTTCGGCACTTCGCTGCATCTCCTGCTGGTTGTATCGGCTTCCTCTTGGTGGGGCATCATGCTCACTGCTCCTCCTGGTGCTCCATGGCGATTCTGTAGCAACCACAGGGCAGCAGCAGGTTTCCCTCAGTGTGTATAACCAAGGCGTTGATGCTGCCGCCGCCCGCGCCCGCTCTTCTATGTTTAGCCGTCTCGTTCGTCCCCAGCACTCGTGTACACTACCACTGGTACCTGCACGTCTACGGATACCAGAACTGGAAAATCTGTTGTTGATGTGAGTACCATTGTTACAACTAGATACAGGTGTGACCCTGCAAGTACTAGTGCGACCAGTTCTGCCAGAATCGTGTTACCAGTACAGTTTGGAGTGGCTTTTATTATTTTTTAGGTCCAGTATTGCCCAAGAATTCGGCACAACAGCACACTCCTGATCGTTTCAACGAGGTGTGTGTGTATACGTATGCAAGTATCAATGAACTCTTGTGGGCGTCGTACGCAACCAGCAGTTCGGCGAACTCCCAGATGGGCACCAGCAGGTGTGAGTCGTGGCGGACATAGTTGCTGTACTAGACTCCAGCGGTGGTAGCAGTGGTTGGAGGGTAATAATACTAAGTACGTTTTGTCGATTCTAGCATCAGCGGTGGTAACAGTAGTAGCACGCGTGCGGCGTGAGGGGCTCACCAAGCAGCTTCTGCGTGCGTACGCTGCGGGGAGAACTTGTGCGGTTCCTTAGGTCGTTTGTAAGCAATACTCAGCTTCCGCATACTGAGTTCTTGCATATGTGTCGCCAACAACACGATGGAGTTCAGACAGGACTGTATATACACTGTGTTTATGTGAAAGTATTTTTGTCGTGCAAGCTGAAAATGAAGCACGTGTTTGCGGCGTGTCTAGGGACTCGGTGAACCAGGACTTTGCACGAGACCGGCAGACACATGAGATGGAAGATAGAACGTGAGTTGGAAGTGTTCAGTGATGCGTGTGGTTCACCTCCAGAGTATGGAAACTCCAAGGGCGGGGCTTCACCTGCCGAGCTATGGTCGTGACATTCTGCATAAGCGAGGAAAAATGATTTATTGGTAAGACGTGAGCGTATGCACCACAGTGTGCAAGCTAAATGTTCCTCTTCATCTGTGTAAGTCCGTATGTATACAGGTCCTTGCGTGCGTAACTGTGTTTATTTCGTTTTGTGTGATGGCATTTTTGTGTATATCCGTGTGATGTGTAGACTTACATATGCACTATTTATATCGAAGAATTGGTCTGCACACCTGAAGTGTCGTTTTCTGGAGTTGCTTTTTTTCCGCCTACTGTTGAGATAGACTCTGTAGAAAGATTGACTTCCGATCACAGATCTGATATATCAGTGGGCACGGCTAGAAATTCTCGAATACTCGTGTATATGACCTCGCTGTACACGTAAACGAACCCATGCAGGTACGTAAGGATTTATAGTGCAACAAACGTAGTCTGTTGCACTATATATGTACATATATGCCCTTCTTGCGCTTCTTACACTCCGTGGACTCGAGCACTTCTTGTTTTTGTGTGTTTTTTTTTTCTTCCCATTCGTTCAGCTGGTTGTATTGGGAGCCCTGGACTTGGCCTTAACCAGGCGGATTTCCAGTAAAGCGTTCTGGGTACTCCCGTCCGTCCAGTTGTTAAGAGAGGAGGGAGGTTGGCCAGTCGCCTGCCTCTTCCCCGCCGGGCTACCTTCGTTAACGACTTTTCTTACCCAGACTCCCGAAGCTGCTCGTTCTGCTTGCGTAAAACGGCTGGCTTTCGCTCCTTTAATATCTGCTGATTCTACCCCGTTCTGCAGCGTTAGTCGTACTGCCGCGTGTTGCTGCAGACTGAAACTGGTCGTAACTTTCCGTAGCAGCGGGCCTTCTCATATTGCTGCTTGGTTGTATCGAAGGGTGCACCCGAATTTTCGCGTCGTTTTGCTGTAGCAACCATCACTTTCCTCTGCCACGTCTCCGTGTCTTGTTGGCTCCCGGTCTGTTGCCGTTGTGCATGACGCTGGTTTTGCGCCTATCTGTGTCGCTCTCCGAAGTTCATCGCCGTCTTCCCACCCGGCACCCCTACTGTTTCACAATGGCGAAAGACGCACCAGCAAGCTCCGACAAGAAGAAGCGCGTGGTGCGCAGGAAGAAAGATCCAAATGCACCACGCCGGGGTCTGTCTGCGTTTATGTTTTTTGCGAAGGAAAAAAGACTAGAAATTGTGAACGCAAATCCTGAACTGAAGTCCCAGATGACGAAAGTAGGGAAGATGGTGGGAGAGGCTTGGGGAAAACTTCAGCCGGAAGAAAGAAAACGCTTTGAAGATATGGCTGCGCAGGACAAGGCCCGTTATCTTACAGAGATGGCTGCCTTTAAGAAGCAGTGAAGAGGAGGTAATCAGGAAAAGCGAGGCAGAAAAGTATCATATCCGGGTGGGATGCGAAGGAATGAGGAATAAATGGGCAACTGGTGTGGTGTTCTGTATCCTCCAGATAGCGGCGACCACACACAGGTAAAGGAGAGGCAAAGAATGACGAAAGGAGACGATATAGTGGAGTAACCTGCGCTGCATTCGTCGGCGAATGCAAAAGGTTGGAGATAATTAAAAGTGAGAATATGATTTGTACTGGAACAGAGATGTCGAAGATGACAACTGCTGGAGAAAGAATGGAAGGGGCGGAGGAATTAGGAGAGAATCAGCAAGAAGAGAGGAGTCAAGGTGATAAATGATGGAAGTAGTAGCACCCAGGGGTTCCCGTGTGGGTAAGGGACCGGTAACGGCTTGCTAAAGCGAGATGGAAAGATAAGTGGGTCGGGATTACGGAGAGGCATGTCAAGGATGATAGAGATTTTTTTAAGAACACAAGGGGATGCATGCTGGGAGTGATATTCATTTGAATCAGCGGTCAAGTGTGCACACCTCAAGAGACGAGAACACGGTGAAAAGCGAGCCGTTGCATTTCAAAAGCCGTAATTGTTTTAAGTACAAGAAAGAGTTCGTCTTTGGAACGCCTTCGTTGTTACAGCGACATGTTCGTTATTACTGTGCTGTCATGACGCATAGCAAAATAGCCCGCTGTGTGCTACTAAGGGCAACACTTCTTTTCATGTTACATAGCCTTGATTCGTGTCACGAACTCTTTGACTGCAACGGTTCCTTTTCGACCCCGTTAGCACTTTCAACTGCAATACTTGTTACAGCAGAAGTTCGACGACTCATCTTGCTGAGATGTGTCCGCGGTATAGGGTGCGCAGAGGTATAGGGCTGCGTATCTACAGGCCGCTGCAGAAGGATTTTTGATTAGCTGCAGCAGTTGAAAAGTGTCGGTTGCTCTGGCGGCTTCTGTCGCACGTGGGGCGTGAAGGGGGATGGAGGAGAAGAGAGGGAGGGAGGATGGAGACTTCTGCGTCAGGGAGGCTAGAGAGAAGGCTGTAGCCGGGAAAGAACAGAAGCAGGTCGAATATAGTGGAGGGAACAGGGTTGCAAGAAGTGAATGGTTGTGCATGCGTGTGTACATCTGTGCGTGCATATGGATAACATTGCGTGTGCTAGGCGGAACGAAAGCTGTTCTGTCCGTGGTCTGGAAAGAAAAGGAAGTATTCCTTTTGAGGATTTAAGTATGCTCACGTGCACCTGAGGAGGAGAAAAACGACGAAGATGATGATCTTTCGTATGTGTTAATACACCATTCTCTGTACGCACAGTTCTTGGAAGCAATGACGATGCAGGCTACTGCGAGAAAGAGGAGTATTACTGCTGCGTGCACGAAGGGCTCACATGTACACGCACTGTACTTCAAGGTCTGTGTAACCAGGTGTTACTTCATGCATGCTTCATAGTTGACGTCTTGTGTTCCATATACACGTATGTGTATGTACTTACATCTTGCTCGCCTCAACAATTATTCTTCCAGGCAACGGATTGTGGTGCAACACAAGCCATCTTCGAGCTTGATGCATATATATATATATATACGTATCGATGGAACGCTTTTCCACTAGCGTTCCTTCAGTGTGGAAGAGAAATGTAAAGCACCGGAAGTGAGACAGTGTGCGTCTACTCGTTCAGCTTTGGTGTGAAACGCTTGATACCTTCCCGTGAGGCCCTCAGCGAGGAGGAAGCTTTGTGGCACGTCGTCGACAACAGCGCAGAGGAGAACCAGTTTCAAACTACTGAGAACAGAATAGACGAGATCCACGTCACGTGTAGTGCACTGAGAAGTGTACGTGGGAATCGTGTATGCATATAACTTACAACATTCAGATCCTCCTAACGGTGTGCTGACGTATAGTACCTTGATATCAGTAGATACGTATATCTATGCATTTGTACACCAGGAGAGTATATGCGTGTAGTTCCACATGTTCGCACACGTTCAACACATGAATTTGTGCCTGCCAGTCCCTCCGTGGATCTCCGTCATAGGGAGCTGTTTGGCAAGTTTACGTGGTCTGTCACCGGCGCAACGGTTAAAGCACCGTGCGTGTGCTCGTCTGCCCATACACGTACAGATAATGTTCACGTATGTGTGTGGCTCACTTACGTGTAGATGTGGCCCTACGAGTCTATATCGGAGACAGTCATCCCGAGGCATCTGTGGATACCTGGTGCCGCCTTGTACCTACAAGGCGAACAAGACGTTCTGTGGTGCCAGTGGTGTCTGCTGGCCTGCAGCTCTTTTTCAACACATCGCCGTCATCCAGCTGGGTTCACCCATGCCAAATGAGAGAAAAAGTGAATTACCTTCACACAAAGGAGTGTTCTTCGCTGTGACACGCATGTCAGAGAAATGGGTTTCAGCGATTTCCTCACCGTCTACACGTATTCAGGTGTCAGGTTTATGTATGCGAAGATACGTGTGTCACTACGTTCACGACAAACTACGCGCTCGATACGAGAAGCTCACCCTCGCGAAGCTGTGCAAGACAAGGTAACCTGACTAGGCAACCATAAAACACTTCTCAGCAGGACTTCTGGGGGGGCTGCCTGTAAGGTGTACGCGGATACGCAGGAAAAGGGGCGCCGACAGGAACCCGGGCGTATATATGCACGTGTGTGTGTAGATACGTGCATCCTCGGAACGTAGGTACAGGAGGGTACACGCGTGAGAGCACCCATACGTTCCCGTGCAGCTGGACTACACTGCGTCTTCAAAATTCAGGAGATATACCGTGACCCGCAAGCATACGTACACTTTACCAGATACTTGGGAGTACACTGCACTAATGTCGGGCTCTGCTGCGTCTGTCTTGCCGATGTAGCTGGTGGTGCGAGGACGACACACAAAAAGAGCCTCCGGCTCGAAACGCTGAACGGCGTACAATCACGTTTTGTCCACCCGTTCGCCGTTAAAGCAATCAATATACGGTGCGCAGCCGTAATCGAAGATCCGGGTGAATGTGACGCACAGGGGAAGAGCGGGAAAAAACCAACTGGTGACCCTCTCCTGCCTCTGCGAGCACGCGTACAGTCGCGTCGTTGCCCTGCAGTAGTCGTTGATATGATTGAAGCACGCAGGTGTATGCACAAGTAACAGTGCAGATGTCTCCACGTGTATTCTTGTATGGAAGGCGCGACGTGGGCCACTCGGAATGAGAGCAGGTCAAAGGACAACGGCGCAGTAGTGTCTTCTGCAGCAAGAGTTGTACAGTTAAAAAAGGCCGTCACATGCATACATGAATATGTGTACGTGTATTTACACGCACACGAGTACCTCACAGAGCTGGGTGAGCTGTAAAGAGGCCGCAGGTGCTGACGACTATCTTAACGAACAACTTCAAAAGAAGTATTTTGTTGCTGAATATCACAACAGTCCTGTGCCGTACGTAAGTAGGTTGCTGCTACGTATTAATATATATATACACACATACGTACACACACTTGTAAACATATGTAGATTTTTTGGAGTTATAACCAATTTCGCACCTTTGCACGCAAACTGATATGAATCGTGTGTGACAGGTCATAAACTTTTTACTTCAAGCACCCACTGTGGTCTTTGCAGCTCCAGATACATTTGCATCTAAGGTCATACATGCATAAACTAATGAATCCACGTATACAGGTATATATCCGTATGGTTGTACAGGTGAGTAAACGAACGGACACAAAGAGAGGTAATCAGCTCCGCTTTTGCAACCAACTGATACAAGAAAGTGCACAAACAATGGGCTTGTCTGCTTTTCTGAGTATACTGGTACGGAGGCAAAGTGGTTGAACTATGCAGGTGGGTGTCTATACGGGCATTCAAAGTGATACGTAGAGTCTTGCGGGTAATCGCGCACTGCTGCGCAGTTACTCTTGTACGGTCGCACGAGAGTTATTTACTTTGTGGCGAGCAAGAACTGCGTGCAATGGCACAGACACATGTAAGTAGTGTTACGATGGAATTGCTTGGTGTATCTGCACTGCCACGAAGGTGAACGTAAGCAGTATGGTGGCATACGGGTGCGTGTACAGTCACACTAAAAAGCCCTTTGGTAGCTTCCATCAGAAGGGACACCTGAGTGCACAATTTGATCGGAGCACCGATACAGTGATCGACGCGAGCTGACGAATAACTTCTTTCAGCACAAAAACTACAACACGTTGCTCCGCGAGCTAAAGATACCAGGCTTTCGACTTCTCTACACCCTTTACAACCTGCAGGATGCATGCATTATTTCTACCAAAAGATGAGCGCACCAGGTGTTATTACTCTTTGACAGCAGAAATACGTACGCTTGGATGTGTGTAGTCGACGGTGTATATGCATAAATTTGTATGCACATACAGCATGTATGTGCATGCTGTACCCTCCTCTCTACACGTCCAGATGTATATCAGATGGTTCACCGCTACATGAGTAACACATGTATATGAATTCATATGCATATATTTATTTGTTTAGTTGCATATATGTATACACATATATCTCTGCTTCCTGTTCGTTCAGGGATATCGATTTACGTATTATTCACATGCTCAAGCCTTTCCGTGGGCGTGCTGATGTACTGTAATATGGCGTTGCCTATGTGCTGTACCTGCGGATACCTGGATATGTATTAGCTCATCTACATGTGTGTGTGCGTTCATGCGTACATGTGCATTGCGCTCTACTTGTGGCTCGCGTCCGTACTTGCGCGCAAATTTCTACATGTGATACGGTACATTTTTCTGCATAGGCATGGATGCGTTAAGATATTTTTTTGAGAGCGCAAAAATTGAGTACATTTGAGACTTCTGCGAGATGTGTGTCTGGCGCAGATGAGCCCACTATCCAGGTGAATGAAGTTGGTTTGAGAATCCATAGACCTGGAACTGCGATTCGTCTGCGGTTGTACCAAGGGCCTCGACACCCCTATGCGCAGGTGCACATATGTATGTGTATATATATATATGTATATATATATATGTATATATATATGTACATGCACACATATGTACATATGGCGTGTACGCATGTGTGTACACTTCGTGTGCATGTGTGTATCTGGTGTGTGTATGTATGTATGCATACATGTATGTATGTGTGTATGTATGTATGTATATATGTATGTATGTATGCATGTGTATACATACGTGTAGGTGTGTGTATACGCTTGCATGTACGCACTTGGATATGTGCGTACACACGCATGTTCTGGGCCTCGTTCTGTTGCGCAAGGCATGCGAGTATACGTGCAGGCAGAGATACTCGCACAGAGAGGTCACCATACGTGTGAGAGCTCATGCCATCTTTCAAACCACGATACAAAGGCGGCGCAATAAATCGGAATCTTCTGCTTGCTATGGAAAGCTGTAATTATAGATGGTGTAGTCGGTCTTACACACCATGCCTATAGCTCATACTGATTTTGCGTGCAGGACGTAGGCGTTGTGCCTATAGTTGTGTGCTGAGACGTCATTTTGTTCATTGCATTTGCGCAGGGCGTAATGGCTATAAGCCGTTTCCTGCGTGGTCGCTGCTTTTCGCTACTTTAGCCGCCCGCTCCTCCTTTTTTCCGTCTGTAGCACCTCTGCGTGCATGTACAGCCATACACTGTAAGCTCTCTCTTCGAGTTTAGGGTACTGCAGATGGGGTGTATGCAGCTTGACCCTTCTTCACCCAGCTTCGGTTTAAAGCGCTGACGGTGGGTTTATTAGAAGCTTGCTCGACCTACGCGCAGAGGTATCCGGTATCGCAACGAGGTCCTTGAAAACGAGCACGCATTACATGGTAAATGATACTAGAACAGTCGCGCACCTCTGTGACGGACGGTCGCGTGTGCACAGGGGCACCCTCCCCCGGCTTTTTGTTGCTGAGACACTCAGGGATACAGGTGGTGGCGCAGGATAGATTTTCCATGTTTCTAGTAGTTCCTTCTGGGGCAATATCCTGCACCAGTTTTAAAGTCTACAAATACGCGGATGTCCCTTTTTCATTCTCTCCTCTGTATTCAGAAAGAGAGAAGTTCTGCAGGGTTCTCTGATCGATTCGTACAGTTCTTTTCGTCCTCGCACACTACTCCAGTGTTGCACACACACTGAAATCTTTTATAAAGACATGTACGTCAGCCTGTCCGACTGTCCTGTCTGCATATACACAGGTCTATTGTGTGCGGAAAGAACACCTGTGTATACGGAAATATACGGATCTACATGTACGTAGGTCTACTTAAGACCCTGTCGCTTGGCCTTTCCACTGGCATTCTAGCTCACTCCGTCTATGTACAGGTTATGTTTCGGTGATGTGGTAGTCTGATCATGTTCGCTGAAGTTTGGCACCGATGGCTACAATTATACGTACAAGGACATGTACACATGTGTGTATTTACGTAAATGATGGACGTAGCAGTAGCGTACCTGTTTCGTCTTCTGAAAATACTTTTAATCTCCTCAAGGTGGAAGTTCTGTAACAGCAAATTTGTGACAACTTGGCATTGAATGGTGTCGCGTCTTCAAAGGTTACAATTTATCAGTCAGTAGCTAGTTACTGGCTTGTACACTTCGGCGCGTACAGACTTACAAGAGTCGGTACACACCTACAAGTGTACGTCCACCGGCTGCTGCACGAGGACACAGCTGTACGTGTATACATGTGGAAGTAGACTTGTACCGTAACACGTACATACCTAAACATACCCAGCTACCTGCAAAGACCCTGCCATGCAGTGGCACAAACCTTGCAGGTGCACCGTAGCTGTAAGTAATGCACAGCTCTGGCCGTCCAGGTGTTGTGGTTGTACACACAGGCTTACCTGAGTACAATACTTAGACGTATATACGAATGTAAGGGCCGCAGCAGCACATTGACCTGCCGCTTGTGTTGTGCCCGTACATTCAGATACGCTGCGCATGGAACCGCATATGTTCACTCGCGCTTCGGTTCATCCATACTCGCAAGGAGGTGCAATAATTTTCGTGTATATCTACAGTGTATGCATATACAATAGTACACGCCCACACACAGAGGTGCTGGCTAGCGCGTATGACTGGCCTTTCTGCGTGTAGGCCTGTGTGTGTCTCCCTCTCTGCGTGCGCCTACACCAATATGTGCTGCAGCGTCAAAAATTTGTCGAAGCGCCTTGGAACGAGGCACCCCTACTGCGCACAGCTGTTTTCACACGTAGAGTGTGACGTAAATCACGCATACAGCTTGGTGGACGTTGTACGCGATGAGGTCACTGCTACAGATGCAGAAGCGGCTGTCTAAACGGATGTATGCTGCTGTCGTGCCGGCGCGGAAAAGTAATCTACGAAAGCTGGAAGCTATTGCCCTACACAAATCTCTCTCTCCATATATATATACACACATAGGCATATGTAACTTGTGTGAGTTTAGTTTAACAAGCACTACGTGTCATCCGCACATGTCTAGCAGGTTTGTGCCCAGCACTATCGCTGTCGGCATTGACTGACCCATCTGTTTACCAATCCAATATTTTTTTTTCGAACATGTATTAATAAGTACGCAGCGCCCTCTATATACTCTGGTTACATGCATTCGTACACGCGTCTACAATTATACACGTACATACGCTTTTCACGGTATACGCGTACTGCTACTGTACATATAGATGCACCGAAGTATCTTTCGACCGTAGGGCATCAAGTGCGATTGTGAAAAAGACAAGCAGACGCTCGTCTCTAAAACACTAGTACTACTATGTTCTCTCCGAACACGCTGTGTCGAACGACCTTCTTCCTCCTTGATATTTTTTGTTTTTCCTACACGCGTCGCTGTCATACAGGAACAAATTCACCTCACATTATGGCGATTTTTGGTGGTGACTCTGCGTGATTCTTACTTTTTCCCTCTTGAAAGCGTGACCCAACAATGCGCTGAATTCTCAATATTCATACGTATAACTGCCTACCCATCCACCTAACTGTTCATACGTATATTCGTCTGTACACGGATTAGACAAATTTTAGTCATATTCCTAGTTATTCATCCACGCCTATTAGACAACTTTTTTAGCTCGTTGTATATTTCGAGGCGTCACTGAAGGATTTTCCTGTATCCGGTACACTGTGTTCGAGTCTACGCCCGTACGTCTACCACTACGGGAATATAGTTTGTACCCACATGTTACTTGTACGTGAACGAAACGGGTCAGCTGTAAATATACAGATATGTGAGCATACGGGTGACATACGTGTGCTTCGAGGCACTTGACACTTCCACAGCAACACGTCAGATAGCGCAGTACAAGAGGAAATGTAGAAACCCCCACTAGTCGTGCGGGGTCAGCGATATTAACCACTTTGTTAACAATTTACCTGTGCCTGCAAGTGTATTTGCAGCCTGGTGACAGAGAAGGCAGTACAATGCTTTCTCTGCTTTCAGTGTCAAACGTACAAGGAGTCTTGTTAGCCGTCTGTTGAGTTCTTGCTGCACTTTTCGAACGTGGTACGCAACAACCGCTACACGCTTTTACGATGTTCCAAAGAGAAAGTCTGTCTGTGATGGGCAGAATCTGCTGCTACCTCGAAGTTGTGATTATTCTCTACATACGTATGCGTGCATATATGTGTATATATATATACATATCGAATACGCTAACAATCTAAGTGAACCACTTTGGTGAAAGGGGAAATATACAGACACTGCAGGCGTACAAGTTTCTGCAGCGGGACTGCATCTTGAAAGGAAGCGTACGTGACATAGTCCGTTTTCTGTCATGCTTCTTCTGGGCGCTTCAAGTGTGGCTCTTGAAGTATAAGGTTCTTGCCCGTCTGGTTGCCACATCGCCAGAGAGTTTCTTTCTTCTTTCGCCCGTCTCAAGGAAACCGTTAAGATTTGTTGTTTATTGCCCTGGAACTATCTCTTCCCATTCACTGGTCGTTTTAGAAGAATGGCTGGGTGAGCATTCCTCTTTCAGTCACACTTGAGTTTCAGGATGTGGGAGGAATATTTTGTGCATTACGCACCGAAGGACAAAGTATTCTGAAAGTTCCGCAGGAGGCCTACGTTCCTCTTTACTTACTCTTTTTCACCACCTTTGCCATATTTGAACTTTAACAGGCAACAGAAAACTTCCTTTTAGTTGTTGCATGTCGTCTCGTGAGGCCGACTATCCACCTTCGCTTCTTGCATCTGCGTGAATTGGAGACAACGTTCTTACGTGTAGGGTCAACCGTGTATAGTGAGTTCGCATTTTGTCCCCTTTGGTGTCGTCACTGTTCCTGCCTCTTGCTCGAGATGTAAGAAAGAAGTCTCTACGGAATCTCTGCAGTGACGTCGGCGTACGACCACCTGTAATGCTGACGCACTGTATCTCAAAGACGGGAAGACAACTATGAAAAACCCGCCTTCTGGAGGTGTTCTGGTGCACACTAGGGACGTATTTGAATACGTGTATGGTAGCTTAACATGTGTGCGCGTGTGAAGCTCACTTTACGTGGACACAGATGAGGATAAGACGAGCAACATGTTTGCCTTCCTCCTTCTGATTCAGTCACGCCTACACCTTACCTGAGTGAGTCAGTCGCACACTCCATAGCATACAAGTTACAGAGTTTCCACTTACGTGTCCTTGTCTTTGTGTTAAAAGTGTTCAAAGCGTGGTGGCATATGAGGTGTACCGCTCGTGCGAGTGGTGTGTAGCTGATTACGTTAACAATGTGTCTGTATGCAGCGTACGCTACTTTACGTATTATTGATGTTTCTAACAAGGACAAAGTGTAAGTGTCCATGCTGGACGCCCGCACATGCGGCTTCTTGGAGACCCTGTCTAATATGCTACCATTTTGAGTTCTCATTTATACGTATGATATCGTGCTTTTTGACGTGCTCACCTTTGGTGGATTCTTCTGCAATCCACCACGTCTTTTCGTACATCCACAAGTTACTACAAGGTGAACATTTTTGCACTACTCTCAAGCCATGATTTCACTCTACGACCTTTGGAGACACGAAGGCGTAGTGTGCGCAGTTTGCGTATTTGTCAAAATGTAGTAGTGCCTGCTTTTATGGAGGACGTGTAGCGATTAACGCGGCGATACAGCAGCAGTTTTAGTATTGGTTCCTTCATGAGACAGCGCACCACAATGAGTGATTTCAGGGGAAAGGAGATCGTTTACATGGGTGTGCTTGCACAGCGTAACCATCTGGAACAGTGGAATCCTTGCTGCATAGTCACACTCAAGGTTCATAGATTTTACCGTTGTCTTCTCACTAAGTGATGTGTAGAGTAAAATCTATAGTAAAATATAGATTTTACTGTTTAGCGCATCTCTCAGTTTCACGGTGTGCGGTGTATAGTTCTGCGAATATTTTACTGTACAGAGGCCATCTCATGGTACCACTTCAAAGCGCAGAATGAAGGCTTTGCCTGATTTGTTAATCTGACATTGTTCTCTCGGTGCGTCACGCTAATCGGAATACCAACTAGCGTATCTTGGTGAGATAGTGCATATTGCATCTGTAGACTCTGGTCGCTTCAGGTAGTGCTTTCAACAAGATCTTTATTGTCCTAGGGTGTCACTTTTTACAAAAGCATCCAGCGACTTTTTTTACCTCTCTGTGGGCACAGGAGGTTATTTACGCATATATACATTCATACACGCATACGTACTTCTGCGTCTTTCCGCATATATATAGTTAATGTTCATGAACCTAAACGTAGATGTACATTTATATATGTATGTGCAGAATTCGACAGTTGTAGTGAGGCAGCGTGTGTGATCCCGTGTCTACGTTTACACTCCGGTAGTAACACACGTATACTTGCACTGCTGCACACATGCGTACGCATCTGTGTGCCCATATTTAGAGCTGATTAGTTGAAGGGACAATCTTAGCGTGGTCACGTGTGCGTGACCTCTCTTGCGCAGATGTATGTACATACATGTGTAACCATTCTCACGTATTTTTGAGAGGGCCACGCATGTTACACAACAGAAGCACCACTCACATGGAAAACCGTCTGCATGTTGCTTTATATTGGCGTGTGGCGGACTTGAGACCGCGGGTACACTTGCCGTGTGAAAGTAGCAGCCGGACACGAAAGGTAATGCAGGTCAGAGGCATGATGTATGCAGCATACGAAACATGCGCTCATGCAGAACAGACACACCTTGTTTGTGAAAAGGAGACAGAAGTTGCCGCCATCACACAAGGTGTCATTCAAAAAGCTGTTAGACAAAAAAGAACTCACCACGAAGTCTGTTGAGGGGCATGCCAGAGGAATTCCACATGCTTGAACTGTCATGTGTGGGAATAAGTCTCTTCCTCGCTTTGTTTGAGTTACACAATAAATGACTGTATAGTGCCAGTGTCCAGCAGTGGGAGAAAAGCCGTAGAGGAACAGCACCTGAATCTGTGTGAAGCTGTGTCCTCACCAAAAGATTTTTGTAATTTGCTCGACTTCCGCATTCGCAGGAGATTGAAAATTTCATTGTTTCTCGGTCTTCGCACCCCTGTGTAGATCTACACATTTGTTATGCATTTACGCTTGTATCCGTACAGACCTGGATGCGGCCAACGCGTGTAGGGAAGCCGTTCGACAGTGATAAGGCAACAAGAAGAAGCTCTTCATCTTTCGATTGAGTTGTTCAAGGTGGTTGATGCGCTGGTGTGTCGGTGTTTTGCTGCGGATGTCTGTTTTGAAGTCGACGTCCAGGTACTGTTACAATACGGTTTGCACCGCAGAGGCGCGTAGTCTACTACTTACAGTTCTCTCTTTCTATTCGTGTGCTGTTCGTTCTAATCTCTTTTGGTATTTCTAGTTTTCTCTGCTTTGTATTTCCCAGCAACGGTCGCGAGGGTGGCTCTACGCTGCTGTTCACACTAGCGTGGCCGTGGATGTCGAAGGCGAGCAGCAACAAAGGGTCGCTTTCTCTCGATGAGAGCAGCTTCACAAACCTCGCCCAGGACAACGCATCCTGCTCTGTAAGCATTTTGCAGATGTAAACATATATAGGTCCATTTGATTGTTGACATCTACGCAGGCGAGATCGACCTGCAGAAAAGAGTACCCATATATATATATACATATATATATATACACATACACCTGAGTTTCTGCGGCACGCGGAAGCACGCTGGACAGCCGGTAGAATGTGGACTTGTGTATTCCGGCACTGAGGCGGGTTGACGCATTAGGTATCGGCAATGAATATCCGTGCGTCTATGCGAATCATGTTGCAAACTTGCACGAACTATGTTGATTTCGGTAAAAACAGGTTGTTTTACGTATTTGTAGACACACTCACACACACTCACTCACACACTCGTAAACACTCAGACACACGTGAACACACACACACACACACGCACACCTCACAATATACTTGCCCACGTAGCTGATCAATGCACGCACACACGTATATATGTGTGCATATATAATATATATATACCTGCATACAAGTGTATACGTGTCAGTAGTGCTGTAGTGATTTTGTGCTGACCACATCAGTGATTCCCTTCGACTGATCTGCTTTAATTCAGTTTTTTCAAAATGAGCTGGAGCTGCTGGAGTGTGCGGTAGCGGACGAAGGCGAACCGCCGGTGGGAGAAAAGGTGGTAGAGGAGAAACCCCCTTCTCCTCTTCCAACTGGCTCAGTGAGTGCAGTATTCGACTGCAGGCAGAGGACAGAGACTTACGCTGCAGTCCTTCTTTGTGACCATGCGTACTCGGGCGTGCTTGTAAACTTCTATGAGGTTGGGAAGAACGCTGAGTGCGTCCGTCCGCTTCTTTTTGGCACAGGTGTATACCATTTCTCGCCGTCTTGTATTGATACGTAATTGCACCTTTGGGTGGTGGGCCCCGAAGTGCATTGCAGTTCTTCATTTATGACTGCGTTTGACGCTGTATGGATCCCCACGTGCTTCTGCAGTTTTAAAGTGTTTACGTGTGCAGGCATATGTATACATGTGCAGACGTGTCCAAGCGTACGTGGAATGCTGCTCGGTACATGCAAGCGTCTGACTGAAAACTGTCAGTACATATTTTCTGCGTCTGTGGAGCGCTAGGAGACGCGTGGCGGCCGTTGAACTGTGTTGCCCGCTGTCTGTATGCACGTCCATCGACATATCTACGTGAACATATGCATCCGCCTTCAAGTGTGTACACATGTACTTGATGTACACGAGTATGTTTGCTCGTGTATATATAGTGAATCTGCGCGTGTGCGTCGCTGGTGCTCTTGACGTGACGCGTATTGTTTTTCGTAGTTTGCTGCGAGTACTCGTGGACAACTATGTCTGTGCATCATAATTCATGTATAACACACGTGCACGTACACGTTTTTTTTCCAGGAAAGTGAGTAAGCGCAGAGTATGCACAGCTGGTGCCACTGCTGTCTAATTGATACGTGTTTTGTTCCAAATGAGCTCTGAGTGTCCGAACAGATAAGAATCTGCATATATGCATGTGTGTATGTGCTCGTCCTACTAAGTATTTCCCTTCTTCTTCTTCTTCTTCTTATTGCACTCCCCGTGCGTTTGCTTATGTATGTGCGTGTGCATGTGTGTATGTATGTACGCTACGTATGTGGTGCATGTCATGATTGCTACGTATACGTGTATGTGTGTGTGTATGTTTGTATGTATGTATGCATATATGCATGTATATGTACACGGATGTATACGCGCACGTACTTATGTATGCGTGAATGCGTAGAGGAATGTACGTAGTGTGTGTTTGTATGTGTATGTGTGTGTGTGTGTGCGCGTGTGTGAATGATTACGTGAGTCCGTCTATCTCTCGATCTTTTTCTATGTGTGTATCTGTGTCTATATGTGCGTGCGTCCCTCCCGCTCTCCCTCTCTACATACACGTATACGTATATATCGATAGAGGTTCCGTGTGCATGTGTGCTGCCTCCGCGACCGGGTAAGCTTGTACGATGCCTGTTCCTGCTTCTGCTGGTGCTGCACAGAGGATGCGAGCCATACTTCGGGACGAGTTGTACAGGGCAGTAACCGAGAGCACCAGCTCTTCTGCAGAGGCGGGCGTGCCTGCCGTTACACCCGGACGACGCCTCTCTGTGCAATTTGTGGATCCGCAGAGCCGCAATAGCACCCTCCGAGTGGACATCGGTAAGAATTCGGCGTTGCCATTGATATACACCTATTCACGTGTGTGCACGGCGGACAGATATGTACGATCCAGACAAACGCGTACGCGTATATATTATATTAACAAATGTACTATGTAGGGTGGAGACAAATATTTATGCAGACAAGGGTGTATATATAGAGAGGCGGTCGGATCGAGTAAGTTTTCTATTACGCATATACACACACATATACAATGAATAGTAGCGTCCTGCGTACACAACTGTATCCACATGTACTGGAGGATAACTGCAAGTAGAAGTCATATGTTTTCGTGTGTGTGTATATATATATATATATTCTAGTGTACGCAAGGCTAACACACATTACACATATACGTACGTGTGTACGTGCGCAAGTGGACACACTCAAGACGTATGCTCGTGCGCATCTGTTTTTAACAATTTGTGTGTTCACGCGGGTCTGGGGGAACACGCTTTTCTTTGTATAAATAAGGTGACGAAAACGGTTTTCAAGAGGTTCTGTTCTCTCTCCCTGTGTATCTCCGTTTACATACTCAGACTAACACGTTGGTGTTTTCGACAGGCGTGGGGATCGACTATTTCAGATTGATTGTGTACCTGTGCGTAAGCGTGGCTTGATCCGGAAGTGTGCGTACTAGATCGCGTCTAGTACGCAGATCTTAGGATTACCAGGGAGGGGTAATTTGCTTTTTTTCATGCTCAAAGCTATCTGTTTGTACACTTCTTCCTACATGCCGACGTGCTTGTGACAAAAGCGTATACACAGATATATATGCACGTCTGCCTCTGTAGGTGTATACCCGCGCATGCATATGAATTATCTGTATGGTGTGTATATGAAGGCGCGTAGGGTTACGTGTGAAGAGACCGTTGAATGTGCTCACGGTTTTAAATGGACTTCCACCTAGTGAAAGCTGTTGGAGTTTGCGAGAGCTCTCTAATATCCAGGGTAGGCCATATTAAAGCATACACTTTACGTACGTCTGTGCTTTGCGCGCTTGCGTGTACCTGCCCATAGATATATATATATATATATATATACATATATATATATATATATGGGCAGGTATACGCGTACGCATGTTAATAGACCAACTGTATATGTACGTGCGTGCGCAGACGCGCTTGACACTAGCTCCTACCTCTGCTTAAGTATGCATGTAAGCATGTGCAGAGACGTGTACGTAAACACAGGTGCACACCACTACGCATTTACCTGAGTAGATGGAAGCGATGCATTAGACCTCCGTTGATCGTCAAAAAATCATCACATACAGCATCCCGTTGACGCAAGCAAAGGATCCGCGTGTATGTCTCTGTGTGTACATGTACGCAGCTGCGTGCGCACGTAAGGGCGCACCGTTTCTGTGGGCATATATGTGTGTATCTGTGAGTATCTGTGTCTATATGTGTGTGTGTGTGTGTATGTATGTGCGTGTGCGGATCTGTGGGCGTCACCAATGTGCGCACGTATACGCACGTGCGTGCGGAGGTGTACGCTCGCACACCTTCCACGCCTAGGCACGGGGAGTTAGTGCATGTACGCACGTTGTTTGCACGGCATGTCAGACCTCGTCTCGCCATCATTAAGCACCGCGGCACTCTTTTGTTTTAAGCGGCGTTAGTACCCATATGGCTGTGTAGACATACGTGTGGCTGTGTCCACGAGTATATTACACATACATGTATGTGTGTTTTTCTAAAGCTGCGGGCGTGTTGATGAGAGCGAGCGTGTTTCGGCATTATTGCGCACACGTGTCTATAATGTATATGTGTACACGCGTACACTTGTCTGCGTCGTGCATGAACATATATATATATATATATATATATATATATATATTATGTAACATATATATGTATATATGTATCACACTCACATGCCAAGGCCGTATAATTGCTGGTTTTCTTAAACGCACTGACGTCTTCACTGCATATATCGAGTTGTACATTATGCATTCGCAACTGTACATATATCAGTCTATATCCGTATCTGTGTATGTGTATATATCCACCGTTGTGTGGGGCAGTGTGTACACATACACATATATATATACACATACATATACATATATATACATATGTGCACATATATGTGTATATACATATATGCATGTATAAATATACATATATATGTATGCACATGGATTCCTACAGTGCGTCATTAGCAGGCGCAGTTTTGTAGGGTGTTTTTCTCTCCAATTTTGCTGATCCGCAGATGTTTGTCGGAGGCTTCTGCAGGATGTTCAGGTTCGTTCTTGGCTACGGTTACCTAAGACGTGGCTGCTGTACCCATTTCAAGGCCGTTGTTCTGCTGTTGTTGCGGTGTGTGGTGTCGCTGTCGCTGTTGACGGTTTTGGTACTGCTTTCGGTTCTGCTGTTGTTGTTGCCGTGGTTGCTGCTGTGCTCGCAGCACTCACGGGGTTGTAGCTGCTGTTGCCATTTTTGCTGCTGTTCTTGCTGCTGGTCTTCCTGTTTGTGTGATGTTCTTGCGACTGCAGCCACAAAAGCAAGTTTGTGGCAGTTATTTTGTTGCCGTTCTGAGACACATTTGTGTGGAGGGACAAGGATCATGCTCACGCAGTACGCACGTCTTAGGGTTCTTTGCTGCTGTTGCTGCAGGGCGCAGGGTCATGTGGGGCAATGTGCACGTGAAAGAATATGAAAGAGAAAAAGAGTGGAGTCCTGAATTCGAAGAGCGTAAGCCTCAAGCATGCAACGGAGACACACATGTATATCTTTGCGTATACACTCATAGACGTAGAATTTGTATTACAAGTGTGTGTCTGTGGATCTAACGTACACACCCACGAATCACATATAAGCATATTGATATATACGTATATATTTTGTTGCTTTTTATTTGCGCCGGTGTGTGCGTGCGTTCATGCAACAGTCTGTGTACAAGCAGATACGTAGTACACGTGTGTTCGTGCGAAGCTACACCATTATCAGCGCACGAGAATATCCACTTAAACGTGGAGAGACATGTGAGTGTGTGTTTACCTGCCTAATCAATGTGTACCTATACGTATTTGTATGTGGATGCACGCGTGCATATCGGTGCGTTCTCGACGAAATACAGTGGGGGCCTTCGCAGGTGTCCAAAACTTGGCCCTGTTCCATGATTCACGTACGGACGTAATTGGTTTTCTGCATGCGTTTCTCTGACTTCTTACACACAGTACCTCTGTCTGCATATGTGCCACTGTCTATAGGTGTGTATCCGTATAAACACCCACATATATATATATATATTTACGCCTGCGTCTGGCCGTCTATATGCCTCTTTGCCTCCGTGCGTCTCTGTCTATCTTCCGCCTCTCCGCACGCATGACCGTATAGACTTCTTTGGCTGTCAGGTCGTTGAAGCGACATACACAGGCTGCAAGATCTAGTGCGGTGCCGACTCAGGCGCTGCACGCCAGTCACTGAGGTCCTCAATGGACGAGGTTGCAACCATCTTCATGTGCGCGTGCCGCTACAAAAGTACCTTCGTGTATATCCGTTCGTACAGGAAGAGCAGATGTCTACATATCTGGAGCGGTTTCGATGGCACTTACGAGGTTGTTTGTTTCGCTGGATTTACTGTGCATACTATGTGCGACACGATTAAGTAGAGTGAAGGACCAGCGGAAGAGGATGAAGCAAGGGGATATCTGTTATATATGTGTATATATGTATAAATGCGTAGACATCTGGTTGCTTCCTCTGTTGTGCAGCACCGTACCGAAACAGGCGTAAATCATTATGTTTGCTACATCCGGGAGGGGGGAAAAGGAAGCGCTGCGTACCAGTGCGGAGCCACGAGCAGCGTTGAGTCTTCCGTGTGCACTACACCTGTTCTTTTCAATGAAATATTCGGTTTCTTTTGTTACAGAAGTAACTAGAATAAAGCAACAGCATAACGGAGCAGAGCTGGAGGCCGTCTACGAGTTATTGGTGGATGAATTTTCAACGGAAAAGCCCGTTTTTATCATCACCTCAGGCGGCAAGAAATTCCGCGCCACCGTCTGCATTACCAACCAAGTAGGAAGAACCAACAAGAACAGACATACGCATGCCCGTATGTATACACCTACACATATGCATGTACGTATACATGCATACATAGTAGGTACGAGTTATGGGTGTACATTTTTGGGTACGTGCACAGCGTATGTGCTTGACGTATATTCATGTATACAATGTAGCGACGGATGTGCACGTACACTTATATATTCTCCCAAAAAAACGGCCTCTTTAGTATGGCACGCAGGTGTATACACATGGAATTTGCGGTAAACTGTAGAGTAGTGGGTATACAGCTAACGCGGACAAACACGCTAGACGTATGTGATGTGTTCCAACGTGCACGTGTGTGAACACGACGCCATGCGCACGCGGGTGCTACATAAAGTTATATATATGTATATATATGTGTTTAAATATGTATATATGTGTATGGTCACGTGTGAATCATGCAGCATTCATAGGCGTAAATCTGTTTATAGGGAGATACTGCCTGCTATCTGCATTTCGTAATCGCGTGCGCCTACGCTTTACTATTACAGCCACGGGTTTCTCTGTATTTGTGTAAATCTGTTTATAGCGAGACTCTGCCTGCTGTGTGCTTTTGGTAATCACGTGCGCCTACACTTTAGTGTGTCGGCCACAGGTTTCCCTGTATTCCTGTTCAAACCGTAGAATTCACCTGTGGGAACTGGCACAGAGACTCACATTGCACCCTCCTCATCCTGTGCTGTCTCTGTCGCGTTTTCTGTTCCCTGTTGAATCGCCTTCTGCCTGTCCGTGTCCATCCATTTGCTTTCTCCTCCGCCTCCGCCTTTCTTTCTGCTCCAGCAGCAATTGCTCGTGAGGAGGGACATCTCGCGAACGACGGAGGTCACGGCCCGGGTCACAGACGTATCCTCTGTTCGCTTCGGCGTGTCGAAGACATACATGCAATATGTGAAAAAGGAGCGGAACGTTCACCTGTCTAATGCAAACTGTCTCACCATCTCTTTGACCTCCGCGCGACGGAGGAGCCTCGATTCCACCAGCTTTGTATCCGTGTCTCAAAGTAAGCAGCCACAGGTGTTCCACCACGTGCAACACAGCTGCTGCTGTAGCACACTTATCCGCAGCAGCAGTCGTCGTGCAGCAAGTGGCACATCCTGTTGCCTGTGCTGCAGTAGATGCAGCTGCAGCTGTACGGCCGTGCAGAACTCCTGCAGGAAATGCAGCAGGGTGTGAACGCAGGGGAAGGGGGCCTAGTCATGCCCGTATGCTCCAGAGAGACTCATGACTAAGTTCAGAAACATGTCGCTGAACCACTACGCGGATGTCGACATCTCCAGAGCGAACGCACACTGCGGCCTGCCGCAGTCATCTACTCTGTGCCCCCCGGGCTACGACGACTGAATAGCAGGAGTAGTGGCTGCAGCAGCAGTAGCTGTGGGAGCACTTACAGAAAAACGAACAGTGGGAGGAGTGGTAGAAGTAGCACTTCAAATATATGTAGTAAAACTAATCGTCGTAGTGGGCAATCCCTCCCGGGGTAACTTCTTCTCGCTGTGTGCGTGTCCTCAAGAATATGTTCACTACATACATGTATGTGTATATAGGTATGTGGTGTACATGTATTCAAAAGCACGCCTGTACGTGCAGATATGTATACACATACGTAGCGATATACACACACCATGTGTGTACGTCTACCGTAGGAGTTGATTTATGTGTCGAAGCATCTGCAGAATAGCATGGATCTAGGGGAAGAATTGAGAGAGTTCCGCCTGTCGTTTGGCACCTGGGTTTGTGTGTTCCTGAAGCCTAATTTGGAATTTTTGATTCTTTTCATTCATATGCCTCTCTCCCTCTCTCCCTATCTTCTTTTCCCCGTTCTCTTTTTCGTTGACGCATGCGCTGGCGTCTCCAACGCGTGTGCGCGCACTTTGACAACGAACACCGCGACAGCCGGCAGCTAGTATTGTGATCTTTCTTCTCTGTCTCTCGTGTCTGTCCCAGACCTGCAGCAACAAATTTAGACACGTGCTTGCTTTGTCCTCTGCGGGGATGTTCGAAGTGGAAGTTGCTTCTTCCATCCTTTGCCGTGTGTTTTGTGTATCTCAACATTCGTTCCACAAATTCGTATTCAACACGACGGAAGGAAGCAAAATATTGGGTTGCCGTTCTGTTTTCGCCCTTCCCTACTGGGCGCACGTCTCTACCTCTATACTAAATAGGCCCTTTCTTCCTGTGACGACTGACAGTACCGTCTGCTCCCTGGATACAGGCAAAAAAGCAGTACGAGCCACTCCAAATGGAACGCCATCTTTTTTCCAAGACGGATCTCCTTGTTTTACGTACTGCATAGTTTACTTCTCGCTGTGTGCTAGAAACCTGCGCCGCGTGTATCGAATACTGGTCCCGTGCACGCATGTGCATAAAACATAGAATCTCTGTACCTGACTCAGACATGGAGCTTATGCCTCTTCGGTTGTTTGCACTCGGAGACAAGAGTACTGGTTTTTTGGGGCTTCATTTGTTCAACTCCTGCCTCTGCTTGCAGGTAGCTCAGTCTTAATAGGACTTTGTTTTGTGTTTGGGACAGAGGCCGAAAGAAACAGTTTCGCCCTGCTGCTGCGCACGATGAATCGCGTCGTGCAGCGCACCAGCATTGGAGACTGGGAAGACGCCATTGAAGAACTAGACACAGAGGCAGAAGAGACGGAGGAGGAGACGCAGTCAGCAAAGGCGAAACGGGAAACGGAGGCGGAGGAGCGCGATCAGCCAGACAGGGGGAGGGGCCCGCAGCAGAGCAGAAAAGCTAATGGCGACGAGAAGCAAGCCGTTTCACAGGGATCCAAGGAGAAAGTGGATTTAGCACGGTTGACTTCGTGCCTGACTTCTCTGGCAGCTGGGATGCAAGTTAAGAAGGTAAGGTGTCTAGAGGTGTTATGCGGACGTATGTACGTACACCTACATCTTGTAGCAGACGCTTGTGCACCCACATGTTCACGCTCATATATATATATATATATATTTAAATATTATGTAGTAAATATGTGCGTGACCGCTACGGCGACGGAAAGGCCTTGCCGCATGTATGCATATACGCAGTTTCGCGCGTGCGTCATTGAACAGGATGTAGGGCTCTCTCGGAAGCGTCTTTCTATTACCTCGCCGCGGGCATCCTGAGAGGAAGACCAGATTGGAGCAGATGCCACATAGATATATATATATACGTTTATACACGTGTCCAATCTCGGTTTATGTCTATGAGCGTATACATAGAGATTAGCTGATAACCCGACGAACTCCCTCTTATCTTTTTCTTCCTCTTCTTCTTCTTAGTCTATCTCTTCACTCTTTTTTGTGTTGCTTCTTCTCTCCTCGTTCTGGGGATTTACTCCCTTCGCCGTTTTCTGCCGTCCTTTCCTGTTCCCTTCCAGCCTTTCCTCTCTGTGAAATATTTTGATTTTTCTCATTTTTCGTTTGGCTCACGGTTGATTCGCATAAGAAGTCCGTTTTTCCCTCACTTCCGGCGTTCCATCAATTGCCATTTCTCTCGTTTTCATCCTGTTTGCCCCTGTGTCTCGTCTTTTTGCGCTTCTGTCTTTCTCTCCTTCACTTCGTATTCGAATTTCCTGTCGTTATGTCTTCACTTGTTAATGTCTTTCGTTCTCTCCATTTTCTCTCTCTTCCTTGTGTGTCTGTTTTGGTTCTTGTTTTCTTCCTCTCCTTCCGTATTTTCCCGCGTCTCGTCTGCTCCTGCAGACGTCTCTAAAAAAACACGTCTCCCTCATTGGGTCTCTCTGTTCCGACATCTCCTTCACTACTTTTGGCATCTTGCCGTCCGTTTTAAACTCCAGTGTTTCTCGTGCTTTCTTTTTTCACTTCTGCTTACCCTTCTTCTTCTCTTCCCTCTGTATATCCGCTTCTCGTTTTCCTTGACTGAAGAGTTAATCCTTTTGCCTACTGCCTACTGTTGCCCTTTCTCACGCGTCTCCCTTTGTATGGTTTCTCTTATAATTCTTCCCTTCTCTGCGACTCCCCATCTGCTCCTTCCGCACCGTACTCCCTCTAGGTGACCAGGAAAGGCACTTCAGTGGACCGAAGGCTTTCTCTCGCCGGTGTCTCCCTCCAGCTGTTTTCTTTGAAAGCCAACAAGGGTCAGATTGTCGGTGTCTTCGACGACGTAGTGGTAAGCACAGTTTATACACATCTGTGCGGTTTGTTTATAGATCTACAGGTGTAATATGTCGAGCTTACAAACATGTGTTTAGACATATTTTTTCGTGTACATATAAGTGCGTGTATACTGTAAGTGCAAGCCTGCGACCTTGCACTTATACGTGTCTATAAAACATACGTATATTTGTCATTGTCTCCATATGTATATGTGTGTGATAGGTATACTGACATATACACGGATACATATGTCAAAAACTTATGTATGTTAACTACGTTACTATGTGTACGCCTCCGTGTATTTTGAGCACATCTGTGTACCAGCTATTACGATTCCACATGACTATTCGCTGTGAATGCTGAGTGCACACAAGGTCGACATCCGTGTCTTTCACAGCATTTCTTCCACTGCCAGCCTCCCTAGTGAAGTGAACATGGAAAGGCCCGCTACGTCTGTGTGCTTGCGCACATGTGTACGTAAATCTACGTGCATGCGTGTGCAGGTGCCCGAATGTGTTGAAGTAGTAGAGGAGGAAGAGACTGCGTGAGTCCGCGACTAGTTCCGTGCATACACAGAAGTAGTTCTGTAGTTATATTTATTGGGTGTAGCTACCACGAGGGGAGCTGGAGTGCATGTACACACCTGTACAATCAGTGGCGGCAGTATGTGTTTGTGTGTGCATGCATGTATATATACATATGTATATATATATATATATTTGTCGGGGCAGGAAGTAAAGACTGCGGAGATCCACATACGAATATACGTCTATATCCGTCTGCCTGCCGTGCATACAGTAAGCAAGACTATGTTTGTAGCAGTTTACGCATATATCTGTCTGTGCCTGCTGTGCGAGAGTACGCTAACGAGGATTGTGCACGAATATAGACATCCATAAGGATAGGCCGTGTGAGAGCACTCAACGTCATTGCGGACAGCTTTGCACCTTTGTGTGCATGTTATGTTTGCAGTGCGGGAATTATGAGGGAGGCAGCAGTTGAACGTAGATGCGTGTATTTATGCGTACATATACCTATATACACCTACGCGCTCTCCCTATGTATGCAATTGTTGAGCAGATTACTAACTTCACATGCAAGTAAACATATACTTGTTTCCGCATATATGCCTTCGGCGGTTATTATCGAAAAGGACACTGCCTTTACTCCGGCTTCGTTCCTGTGTAGACAAGCGCATATACACGTAGGTGCGCTACGTGGGTGCAAACTCAAGACTGAAGGCTGCGGACTTGCGTATAGTCGCATACACACGTATTTAGCATACGCGTGTGGCTGAGCAAATTTAGGTAGATATGTACGCACAGGTGTAACTGCGCAGGTGTTTACGACTACACGTATAGGGGTGCATATGAAGGTCTTATATTGGTGAGAGAGATATAATGTGGCTTTTATACTAACGTGGTAAAGGGAAAAAGGTGTGTATAAGTATACCCGTACGTTGCTGCATACAAACGTACAAATCTAACCAGCGACGCAGGCTGTAGAGGTCTTTTCGAGGAGCGAGATGCTGGGTACGTCTACACACTTCTACTGTCATGTATATATGGCGTTAGTATAATGAACAAGAGAGGGCGGCTCTGTGTGTTTCCCCGTGTTCAGAAAACAGAGGCGGGACAAGATGACCCTTGCTTTCAGGCTTTGAAAGCGAATCAGCAGCTGCCTGATGCCGATCTATGCGCTGTGATGAAGCTGACTGATCACTCATTTCCCCTCATTTTCAAGTAAGAGGCGGTTTTCGATGATTGCTCCTCCGTGCCTCAACACACTATACGCTGTAGACACGTGATGGGGTCAAATCTGGAGGCTTTCACATGTGTGAAATTACCCATTTCTTCGTTGCCTTCCATTTCATCACACCCCGTTCTACATTGTTCAATACGGATGTTTTTGGCACATGTGGGACAGCTATATATATTAACCCCGTCTTCACCATTGAGTGTATTTTTTTGTCCCTCTCTATATGCATAGTCACGTACAAGCATTTACGGAGATGTTCACAGGTGTGTTTGGTGCTCACCCGCCCGCGTTTGCAGATGTGTAGAGATGTAAGTCGCACAATGGAAGCACGTCGAAGCATGTCGAGGCTTTCCTGCAGATATTTTGTGTTTGGGAAAATATGACTCTCCACACAACAGGCATCCACGTGGGTGTCCAGGGGACCCGACAGTGGCAATGCGTTTGGTCATGTCTTGTTTAAAAAGAAGGCATTTCGGGTGGTAAACTAAGGCGTATGTGCAGCCGCGCTTCATAAACTCTATTGAAGGGTGGTGCTTTATTGAGTGAGTGCCAACATGTAAATGCAGACGTTCAAGTAGTTAGTCACTCAGACGGAGCTGTACGTCAACATAGAGCCGCAGACGCTGTAGGGTGCTCCCCAGTGAATCTGAGACACTTGAGTAAAGATTCAAAACACTTCTATCGAATGAATGCAGGAAACGAATCTTTCGGTCTTCTCCGCCGGGAACTGTAAAATACCGTATGCACACATGCAGAACATGTAAAATATGCAGGACGTAGGCGCGCCTCACCGTGTGAGCGCAGATTTTACCTCCCCTAGTACGCGGTCTGATCAGTCAAACTGATTCAGCACCGTGACGTGTCTCTCTGGTTTTGTTTGAAGCGGGACGCGTGGAGTTGACCCTCTGCGTCGTGTGCCGCAACGCGTGCATGCGGTCCTTGTTACGATTCATTCCTAAATGCTACGAAATCAGTTTACACAGGTGTATCACTTCTTTACGTGTTTGCGTGTGCAAAAATGCGCTGCCTATTGCAGGTCGCGGCAGCAGCGTGATAACTTTGTCTACGCGATGAACCACCTGCATGAAAGCGATGAGGTTCTGAAGTACCTCTGACCGGTGGAAAGCAGCAACAGCAGCAGCAGTTCAGACAGTTACAACTGCCACGGCAGCTTTTACCGCAGCGCCCCAGCATTCGCAGCGGAAAAAGATGATCTAGTTCTGCACGACACAACGACCAGCGAACATGAAAATTACGTAGTCATTAAGCAGTTTCTGCGTTTGGGAAACAAGCGTTGGAACGGATACACGTAGTCGAACGCACCACTCGTATTACCACGTGTATACGCCGATCCAGTACTAACTCTGCAGCGAGCTTTCGACGATTACGGCGCACTGCGTGTAATAAATGTGATGTGTGTCTGCACATACGTGTGAATGCATATATATATATACATGTGTATATGTACACTTACGTATACGTATGGTTACTTACACATATATGTAAGTATACGTATACACATATACATATATATATGTATATATATGTATATATATATGTATACTTACATATTTGTATGGTTACGTACACATAAATGTACGTATGCGCGCGCATACGTATATACATATATATATATATATATATATATATATATATATGCACATACAAATGTCGTATGAGTGAATTCGCCACTCTGTAACGGGCGCAGCGTTTGTTGCATAGTAAACCATGAAGTTGCTAACAGGAGATGAAGATCCCAGCATGGATTCGGACGGGATTAGTGGGTGTAGGAGTAGACACCAGTTGTCGAACTAGTGTACGCAACGTGCGAGATCGCCGTAGAGTCACTTTGCCTTCTGTAGTCTAAATTTAAAATTATGGGAGGAGTACTGCGCGGTGGGACCTACTGTGTCTGCCTTAAGATTCTACAGTGAAATGGTGTGAACTCTGTATTGTGCGGGCCAGTATGTCGTGTTATCTCAGCAGTTCATATCGAGGAGGAATGAAGTTTTCGATATGGAAGAGTATCACGGGGAACGAGCTTGCACGCGCGTACACCAGTATACGTTACGGTTTTTACGACGAATGCAGCATACGGTTATATGCTCTGTGGACGTCGCCGGACAGTGTTTTCGCGTTGCAGAGGACAAAGTAGTGTACATGGGAGAGCTTGTGGTCTACGTTATTTTATTTGGGGTATTGTAAAGTCTGAATTTACAAGTGAATAGGATATCCGTATTCCCCTACCTTTGTGTGTCACGCCTGCCTGCACAGTGTATTAAAAAGTTGTTGTTCTCCAGTTTGTCTTTTATTTGGTGTGTCACGGTCACAGTTGCTGTGGCTGACGTATGGCGGAGATGACCGCGTTTGTGAACATGACCTGGTGGCAGTAATGCTGTGCGCTCGACTCTGCACAAGAGATTTGTTGAAGGTGCACATGCACGTGTATTTAAAGAGATGTTTTTTCATTAGTGCACATAGGCTTTATGTGTATATCTGACGTATGGATATACTATGAATTCAGATAAATGCATGTACTTCTTTCTACACTGTAGCTGCTTATTCGAAGTGTAGGAAGCGGTTGCGCATAATTTCATATAAAAAGAGGACGTGTGTATGTATGCGCATATGTTGTATACAGCCGTCGGTAGAGGAGTTTACGTGCGGTCACGTCGCACGCTGCTTTCTATCTCTGTTCATCTCCGCTGCACGTGAAAGAACAAACACCGGAATTCGGTAGATACCGTCTCCTCTACGGTATCCCCGACATCGCTAACGGATACTGAGGCGAACACGCGTATTCACACTTTCTGGGTGAAAATGTGTATGCCAGACAATCACGTATTTTTCCCTCTACGTTTTAAGGAACCTGTGCCCAACTTGTATTGAAAAGGTTTCAGGCTTCTGCGGTACTACGAGATACACTGAATTTTAAGTGACATAGGTACGTGTATATTAGACCTGCGAAGCATTCCACGGACGAGAAAACGCCACATTCGAAAAGCTCGCATATGTACGTATACACATATGCACAAGATCGTAAGCATCTTCCAGGCAGATGTGGATACGAGACCAGCTACGCTCTACCGTCCGGTTGACAGAACTACAGCGGAGATGGATTGGGACACCGTTGCGCTCCTTCAAATAATGCGCCGCGTAAGCATGGAAACGTGCGCAGCCGCTACGTCGCTACTTGTGTATTCGCCTGAGGATCTCTGCGGTAGAGCCTCAACCATGGTTACCGACACACGCAGATAACGGTTTTAGTGCGTAAATGTACGTATGTACACGTGCACGTACACCTACACACACACACACACACATACACACACACACACACACACACACACACACTCACACTCACACAAACGTTGTGTGCTCGTTGTATAAATCTATGTATGTATATATATATATATATACATACATGTATATACGCGTATATGCACGAGAAAGCCTTTAGGTTCGATCGTTTGGGACCTCAAGTCAACGCACACTGAG
This sequence comes from Sarcocystis neurona, assembly GCA_000727475.1. Classification (NCBI taxonomy): domain Eukaryota; phylum Apicomplexa; class Conoidasida; order Eucoccidiorida; family Sarcocystidae; genus Sarcocystis; species Sarcocystis neurona. The sequence continues at coordinate 659,255 of KL647314.1, read as the reverse complement.
ACAAACGAATACATGTATACTATGGTGAAGAGGAGTTTTCTGTTCAGAGACACACGTGAACTGCACCGCGATGTGGCGGTCCCCGTACGCACGCGATCTTGCGCATGTTTATCGTGGCCTGTATTCCCGTTAGCATACAGCTTTAAAGATAGTTACACCTTTCTTCGGTGTAAACTACACCAATAATAACAGGGACACAAAATTAAAAACGGTACTACCCTTTTATCAAGGCATGAAGCTCGTTTACTGTATTGTGCATCACGTCAGCGTATCTTCACTCATCGATGCAGACCTCGTGTTGTCGGTACAGAGGGTAAAGGCCGTACATTCGAATTTGTTCGTACGGTATCCACTTTTGTATGTGTGCACATGGACGTATGCAGATGGCGTGTGCTCCCTCATTGTATTAATACGGGTGTAAGACCCCTACGTGTGAGCACCTACGGCTGTGGCGATGCATATATATATATTTATATATATATATATAATACCCGTACGTACACTTTTTTGTGCGTAGGACGTTACTGTGGCCAAGGACAAGTTTGACATATCGTTCGTGCATCTAAACACCGTACCAAATGATGACGTGTGGCGCACGCCGCTCCAATAAGATTTGCGAGCGCTCATTCCACTGGGTGTGAGCCCATCGCGGACGCCAGAGTACTGCACAGATGCGTGCTAACAAACGAATGGAAGACTAAATAGCTAGGGTAATTCTTCGTACCATATATATATATATCGAAGTGTGCTACGCGGCGGCAAGGGGAAACGTAAGTACTTCTGTCCGAATTTGACTCGGATCCCATTTCGTCCGTCACACTTATGTTTCCGTCTTGCCATAAGGACAATCCCTTTGTGCGCGGGAAAGCAGTAAATACACGTATATATATACATACATATATATATGTATATATGCCTTGACACACTGAATGGAACACGGAAGAGACAGGATTTAATCTTGTCTATCGTTATATATATGTGTCTACCTACCTGCATATCTCTCCAGGATTTAATCTTGTCTATCGTTATATATATGTGTCTACCTACCTGCATATCTCTCCATCGCATTATGTTGATCTACTTGTACCCATACGAACGTGTATGTGTATACGTACACGATTGGAGCCAGATCGAGGCCAAGACAGTATATATGCATGTATAATGTAGTTCACATACGTATTCGTGCGGCTTCTTCAGTGTGCAAATAACCTGCGTTGGCATGTTTTTGCTGTTGGGCAAAGTTCCCTTTCACCCAGCGTTTTCATTTGCTGCGTATTGGCACTGCCGCATCCAACGTGTGAAGGGGTAGAGACAGCCCAGAACGCGGCGTTACGTCACCACCGCTGCATTTCCTTGAGCCGATCGCACCTGACAGGTTCTCTCAATGCTACGTGCATTCGTATGTATATAGGTGTTCACGCACACTGGTACACACCTGCGCCGTACGCATATGCATCGATGCTCTCCAGGACGATTTACCTCGTCTTTCACCGCCAGTAACACAGCGCTCATCTACAGCAAAAGCGTTTATATGGACATACATACATAAAAATCCAGGTAGCATGCGTCCTCGCAAACAACTCCACGGTAAAGTCCGTTCCCGCTTCCTACGATGTATGAGGTGAACACTACCCCGACGTGAAGACACACATGGAATGGTCCTCAACTGCGACATACACGGATACACGCAGGTGGAGGTCTCGACTGCAGCTGTTGATGTTTCTACCACGGGAGGATATGTGCAGGCAGAAGTTACCGGCTTCACGACTTTCACAAGCAGCGCCGTTACCAACGCCGTGCGCGCTTTATCTCGCTGTCCCGTCAAGAACACACGGCGTGTGATAGCCTTTTCTTTTGCCGGTTCCGGCACTCCACTTTGTGCGCACTTCGCTCCTTTCATTCGATATAATCGATTTTACTGTGCACATATATATATATCTCTATTTGCGTATAAACAGATTTCCCGTGAAACGTTGACTCCCCCTACTGGAAACACTACAAGTCAGAGAACTAAGTTGTTACGGTGTTCAAGGTGAAGACAATCAATTTCTTCCGTGGAACGAGGAGTTCGTGGTCCCGTGATACGTTACGCGGATCCAACACTTTTCGACCCGTTTCCTCGAGACCACTCGGTTTGAATAGGTCTTCCACAAATCTCTTTCCCCTACTCCTGCAACAGCAAGGATAATTTCCCCGTCTTGGAGCCGTGACTTTTACCCTTTTTTCTTCGGGCCAGGCAGCAGCAGCCCGCCGGAGCACGCTGGCTTGATTGGATGAATTTTATAGAAGTGTACATGGTGCATAGGGCCTCAGCTAGCGACTCCGCTGTGCCGCTGTTAGGGTGCGTATTGCTATTGCCGTATTCTCTCGCTCACTCTGCTGAAATTTGCTTCTCTGTTAACCTTTCATCCCGTTATTTCTTCCTCCTCTTCCCCTGACTAATGATTCCTAAACTGTCTGTTTGTCTACTTAGTTCGTGGTGCCCTGGTGTTCACACCTCATGCTGAGATCTATTCATGTGTCTCGCGCGCTTCTTGCGCTTACGCTTACTCCGTTTGTATCATCGCGGGCCACCTTAGCCCACCACGGATTTCCCGCCCCATCTTGCTAAGTTTTACCCCTACGTAGCCGTGTGTCCTTGCCTGGAAGAGGAGGAAGCTGTATTTCTGAATGTAATCTCCTTGCCATATGATTCTCTCATTCATGAGGCAGAGTAACTACGAAGCGAACGTTCGTTGCTGTAATTGCCCTGATTTAGTAATCTTCCCCTGCCGTATCAAGTGCGGGTTATCAGCTGTCCTTTCAGAAGACTAGCTCAGACGTCGGGACTCGGCAACCGACAGAATCTTCCGCATTTGCGTTTTGTCGCCTCTCCGTGGTTTCCCTGTGACATGACGAACGAATGCAGGCTGAATCGGCTGCAGCCAGCTCAACAGCACTGCCAAACTGTGCAATACGCGGAAGCACCGGTGGACCAGGTACGAAATCTCAATCCCCGTTCTCCTGGAATATCGCTTTCCTCTGTCCTCACTATTTGTTACCAGATGGGGCAGCCGGTAACTGCAGCCACTGCCGAGCACATGTCGTGCAGGGGACTGTGTTACAGAAGGACAGCTGCCACGCGCCTAATGGTGAAAGAGAACCCATTCTTCAGCACGCCAGTGCTATGATGATTTACCGGCGTCTACTTTATTTGGGATGCTTTCATGTCCGTGCAAGCAACGAGTAAGAAGGCGCGTCGCTGCCTCTGCCATGCGGCGAGTTGGAAATGGGCAAGCGGTCGCAAACAGGGAAATTGTTCTAGTTCCCACCGGTGAAATGCTGTACAAGTACACTCAGAAATGAAACAATACCAGCACACAACCGACGAGATACCAGAGTGGCTTAGCGAGGGATTAGAAGACGAGTCGTCACAGGGGAAGAAAGGACGGACGAAACCTGCCGTAGAGGACATCAAGTCCTGCCGCAGCAGCGGGTGCGGACGTAGGAGCCGAGAAGTCGCGACACCGGCACCGGCAGGAAGTGGACAGGAACGCAGGGCCGCAGCATAGGGACAGGAACGCAACAAGGGCCCAAGCAGAAGCACGAACACAGCAGGAAACGCTACACCGAAAGTAGGGTCCCAGAAGGAGTCGGAGCGCTGCAGCAGCCCCAGTAGCTGCATCAAGTCTGTTTGCATGGGAAACAAAGGAAGAGCTGCAGTGGTAGGAACTGAACGACGTTATCTGTTATGTTAAAGAAGCAGCGACGCCAGTGGGACTGAGGAGACACCAGGGGCAGCGCGGTTGGACAACAAGATAAGCAGAACGGGGGTACTTGCAGCAGGACGAGGAGCAGGTTAGCAGCGTCCTGGTGCTCTTCCGCTGCGTGCGCGCGTGGTTGCGTTTTTGTTCTCCGGCTGTGTAATTTTTGAACACCATCACCATGGCGGATGCAGAGAGTGAGGAGGGCAGCGTGAAGCGCGAAGAACTGGAGCAGTCCGACCTGCCAGAAGAGGGGGAGGCGGGTGCCGCAGCAGAAGGAGGAGAAGAGGGAGTTGCAGGGGAAGAGGCAGCAAGCGAAGCAGAAAAGGAGGAAGCAGCAGAAGAGGACGGATTGGAGGTTAGTGGGGATGTAGGGGCAGAGACGGAAGACGTGCCGCAGCCAGCAGTAGACGATGACGGAGAGAGAGAGTCAGGAGCAGCAGCTGAAGGAGGAACAGCAGAAGGCAGCGGCGAACGGGTAGAGCAGATACCTGACACAGGTGAAGTAGCCGAAATCGTGCTCATTACGACTTCTTTAGGAAGTATCAGGAGACAGTTCTTCTCAAGCCAACGAACGAAAAATTTCCTCGACTGCAAGGGTGTCGTCTATATCATCGTGGATTCGAACAGGGACACCAGCACTGCAAAAAGTAAGTATTGCGCCCTCCCCAAACTACTGTCAATAGCACCTTGAAGTTCCTACGTGAAAGACCTATTTCCTTGGACCAGCTGCTCGCGTCCCCTGTTCATCTTGATCGTTACGGTTCCCACGTGTGCTTCTGGACGCTATATATATATATACACGTCTCTTGCTACGCGAAACAGCGGAGCACCGTGAGGATGTCACGTGTGTTGTGCTTCAGACTAATTTATATGTATATATATATATATATATATATCGATGTGTCCTATATGTATCTGCAGTCTCACGTGTGCATACACAAGCGTCGCAGAAGGTCAAGGAGAGTCTGTGAACCCGGCAAGAAATTTCCTCACCGATAAAGCACTGGCGTTTTCTTGTAGATTCTGATAAAGACTAGGGTAGGGTGTGAGTAAGCCTTTAACTGCTGTCACGACTGCAGCACCCTTACGCAGGCGGATGCAAACACGTGATATACTACGTATGTATATAGATAGTATATATTATATATGTAAGTGTGTACCTAGATGATACTGATGCATCTGTGTGTGTGTGTGTGTGTGTGCGTGTATGCGTCGAGGTGTCTATCTTCCTGCCCCACTTCATCTGTCTCTGTGTCTCTGTACGCACACTTTTTGCCTTCGCTGCCGTGAAATATATGTCCCGTTTGTATGTGTGCAGCACACGAGGAAGAAGAAACAGGCGCGTTCAGTTTTACATTAGCTACATATACGTATTACACATCATCACGCCCGCCCTGCAATATAGGTGGACGCGGTTTTCATACTTAGTGACGTGGGATTCTTGTCTGTATATGCATCTATATATCTAGAGACTGCGTATATACACAGTCTGAATTCCATGCAGGCATACTTAGAAAGTGTAAGTGAATGCAAGTATAGTAGACGTGTGTACGTACTTCGCATATGTGTCTCTCTGTCGCTCTTTTTCGACCTCTCTCCGTCTCTCTCACTATGTCTATACACGTCCGCGCCTGTAGAGAGGAGTGCGCCTCCTTGTACAGTGACATGCCCATAAATATATACATATGTGTGCGTGTGTATGTGCACGTAGTATATATTCGGATAGAGGTTCTGCTGATGGTCTGTGGTTGCCCTGCTTCTCAGGGTTGTTTCTTGAAGGCGGCTGGCTAACCTGGAGGCATCCAGGTTTTCTTTTCCGCCGCGTGTTTTTCTTATCGACGATGTTGTGTGTGTATTCGTTGGAAGTGTCTCGAACGCTTACGTATCTACAGATACATTTGTATGAACATACATACACATCTGTATATAGCTGTGTATATGCGCCAATCTCTGATCGTATTTCCTCGCGGGGTCCGGCAGTGACAGTACACGGGTGTATGCGCGGGAGAGCATTTGCTGCTCCCGCTGCTCTTCCACGTGATTTCCTCGTTTTTCTTCTTCTGCCTCTGTGTCCGTGTATTTACGTGTGTGTCTCTGCTGCAGGTACAGATCACATGCGTGCGCACATCCACATATATATATATATATGTACGTGTATAGTATTATATACGCTTGTAGGTATTGTTCGCACATATGTGTACAGCTGGAATGAGACAAGTCTGTCTTTATGGTAGGAGACAAGCATGTCTCAACGTGCGCTTCCATGCGGCAAACTTGTATGCAGTTCCTCTCGCTCGGGTGGGTGTACGCAGCTTGGGAAATGTGTGTAGAGATACATACGTAGACAGGTGCAGCATAAAGGAAGCAGATTGGGCGTTTGTGGTGTTTCCGTAAGTACACCTGTACGCTTCCTGTAGATTGATTTGTACGGCGAGTGCAGAATGCATATATATATATATGCACGTTTGTGTCGGTATGTGTGTGTACCAGTGCATACATGTGTGAATGTATGTACGTGTATATATATCCGTGTGCGAGTGTGTCAACTGCTGTGTACAGATCTTCGTGATGTGGAGTTGTTCAAGGAGTGGAAAGAGAATCGCATTTTGAAGGCAACGCCGGAGACGGAGGACTCTGCTGATCCAGAGAGTACGGCAGCAGCAGCAGCATTGCCAGCAGCACCGGGTGTGGGGCCCGTCTGTGAAACCAAAGGAAGAAAAACAGGCTGGCACGATGCACCTGCCGCCTTTGTGTATGCTCATTTACACGGAACCCAATGCCTGCACGCGTGTGCAGCGGTGTGCTCTGCTTTTTCTTACAAAAGTGTACACACGTGCGTTTAGGCAGGTGGTGGGTATTACGACATCCGCAGAAGCTCTGTTTCTTCTTCCACTTGGTGTATTTTGTGCAGAAATGGACTCTGCGTGTATACAGGTAAACAGGTGTACGTGTAGGTATGTATATGTAGGTATATGAGGAGATACGTAACTACGGGTGCGCCGTCGCGTGCTGTGTGCAGTGGTAGAGCCTTGAATTGGGAGATTTCTGCATATATATATATATATATCTCGTTCTTTATCCGTGTCTATGTGGACGACGCCTGTACCTTTAGATGTATGTCTGCGCACATGGATGCATGTGACTGGTAACGTGCGCATTCTACGTGTAATCATACAAATCTTATAGACGTGCACCTGTCCATACATATGCATACATACGTACGTATACATACATACGTATACATACATACGTATACATACATACGTATACATACATACGTACACATACATGCGTACACATACAGGACGAATATACATGCTTGTCTACGTATACATATTTATATATATATATATATATATATATGTATATATATATGCCTGTATCAGCAGCCGCGCACGCTGTGTGTGGGTGCTTTCCATGCGTCTGCAGTTATTATTCCGCAGGTGCTGGTGGACGGCGTGGCGGTTGGTAGTGAAACGACACTACAGGATTTGGAAGAAGATGGAGATCTTGGTATATTTCTGCTATTGAGTCTACTTCCCTATCTGCGTGTTCTGTCTCCCGTCCCCATAGTATTTCTTATCCTTCGTCCGTAAATCTTTTCCGTACGTGGGCTTCCCTATGTCTCTCTGTACCCCCTACATTATATATATAGATTACATATGTATGTATGTACACACGTACCTGTCTCTCTCTAACTACATATAAGTACATACATATATATATATATACGCTTTTGTCCCCCGTACATGCGTGTCTGTGGTTGGTAACACCGAAACTCGCGATTGGATATTGCGCTTTTTCTACCTCATCAGCAGCAGATACAATGCCAGTGCCTCTCGTGCAACCTCGTGATACACGCATATATGAAACAGCGCAGGCTGGACGCCTTCTAAGCACAATATACATACATTTCGTAGGCAATCGTAATGTCAGATGTACACGGTCTGTTACCGTGCACGCATGGATTATGCTACGCACGAATCACTATATATATACACATATATGTACGAATGTCCGTGTAGGGAGGAAGAGGCGCGCAGCTGCTGCTTGCGCGTGCGCTTCAAGACGCAGCCACGTCCCTGGAAAAAAGTGTATCGTTCCCGTCAAAGCCCCACGTACGCAAGCGCAGGAGTACATATTCAGTATTGTTGCCGATCTGTCTGTGTCTCCCTCTTTTGGGAGTATCTGCACGCATTATATACATACGAATTGTTCGAATATGTGCTGCTGTAAGCGCCGCTGTACGTGTTGCCGGTGTTGGCACTTCTGCTGCTGCAGCGTGGTGATGTCACCACTGAGTTGCTCCTGATCGTCATCTCGTCTGCTGATGCTCTTCTGCGCTGGTGCGGTTGACCTATCAGTAAAGGTTCCTGCATGTCCTGGTGCTGATGGGCTCGCCTATGCTTCACTGTACACCCACGCCTGTCGTTGTGCTGCCGCTGCCATACGCATTGCTGGTGATGAAGGTAGTGGTTTTGTATGTGCGGCCGCACCGTGGCATGCGCCACTGCGTCTGCGTGTACCGGTGTGTCTGATGTGCTGGTGCTGCAGTGCGTCCTGCTGCTTCGTTGGACATGCTGATGCTTCTGCACGCACGGCTCTCTGCTGCTGCTGGTCCACGGGCTGCCGCGTCGGGCTGTTCTGCTGCTGGTGGTTGGGCATGGTGCCGCGTCTGCGCGCACAGCTACTGTTGTCAATTGCTACTTCGTGGTGTACGCTGCTGCCGGCCTGCGTGCTGCTGCCTCGTTTTGTGTTGCTGCTGGCAGGTGCGCTGATGCCGTTGATGCTTGTGTACTGATGCTACTTTGTCTGCGGTGTATGTGCTGCTGCTACTGCTGCTGCTGCTGCGATCAGACTGGATATTCTCTCGCGCAGCTTGTCCTAGCTGTCTGCATGAGAAGCCGCTGAGTGCTCTGCAGTGCGAGTCGTGCGGGGTGGTTTTCCGTTCGTTGATACCACCAAATTATATAACGGAGGGCCACGTGTTGCAGATGCTGCAGGGGTGTCCGTATAATGAAGACGAGGCAACAGCAGAGGGGGGAGGGGAGCACCCGCAGCCGCAGCGATGGGGTATTAGCTCCCAGCAGAGTCTCGCCGCAGATGTTGACTTCGGCGGCTTCGACGAAGAAGATGAAAATGCTGCTGCCGAGCCTGAAGATGCCGCCGCAAGGGCCCTGCAGGCCGCTGTGAAGGCCGAAGCAGAGGCAGAAGCAGCAGCGCGCAGAGCCTCAGGGGAATTCGCAGCTGCGGCTACAGAAGGAGGTGCCACTGCTGACTAGTGGATGCCGTTGTTCTCAACAGAGTGAAGGTGGGGACACAATGCAGCGCAGACGAGAGAGGATGACGACAGCAGGCTACAATTTGCTGAGAAATGCTAACGGGCTGCATTCAGCAACTTGCGAACTCAGCAGCAATCAGGACGGGCACTTGTTACCTGCTGCTGGAATAGTAGATGCAGTCGCGGCAGGAGCCGCAACTCTGTGGACGGGATGGAGAGACACAGAGAACGCAGAAGGTTTAAGGTGGGGGAGCGAGACGAAAGAGAGAGATGGGGCAGCAGCAGGACACGCAGAGAACAAAATCAGGAGAGGGATTCCTATTCGCTGACGCCACGAGCAGTTGGAAAAGCAGAAACCGACGGTTGACTTCTGGTGCGGTTCCTGCTTCCCCGCTGTTGCAGTGCTGGTACTGTTGCTGTACCGTGCTGATGTGGTGGTGTTGCTGCTGCACTGCAGCAGTCGGTGTTGCCGTGATGCTGCTGCGGATGTACTGGTGTGCTTGCTGCAGTGCGTTTACCGGCGTTAGCTGTTGCAGTGTGACTTTGCTACTTTTAGTTGATACTGGACATTTTGTCTTCGTGCTGCATGGAAGTTGTGGCGGTGTGGAAGCGCACTGGTTAGAGGCTGTCCGGCCGAGGAACGCAGCAAGTAGCTGGACCAAACGGTAGACATATTAGTGAACATTTGTATGAGAGAAGGCAGGTATCTGCTGCAGCGTTGAGCAGCATAACGTTTGCGGGAGGTGGGGAACTTGAGAAACAGCTCCGTAGCTGGGAACTGTTATTCCCAGTGTCGCACGGCGTACACACCACTTGCCTTGCAACCGTAGCAGACTTCCACATTTCTCGTGACGAAAAGATGCGCCAACGTATTAATAGGTGTACATAAGGTGCATGCGTGGATATGGGTGACTCAAGGTGCGATAGTGATGATACTGTCCCGTTCGCGGAGCACTCCTCGTGCTCTGCCGTGTGTTCCGAAAGGTCACAAAAGGGGGCTGAACTGGGAGAGTTCCGTCGTGTCTGTGGCGCACTGCGAGAAGTTTTTTCAAAAAACAAGTTACCGCCTCTTTTCATCAAGGCCACTGCAGTTGCTACCACTGCTGCTGGCCTGGTGCTGGTGCCATCGCATTTCCCAAAGCAAGTGCTGTTACTGCACTGGTACTGCTGGGCTGTGCTAGCTGGTGCTCCTGCTGCTTTTCTTCTGTCTGCTGCCGCAACGGCTACGCTGCTGTTAAGCTATCGTAGTAGAAAAGTGTGCTGCCATCTATGTGCTGCCGCTGGTGCTACTACCCACACTATCGTTGTTGCTACGTTTGCTACGGTCCTTGCTGTGGCCGCTGCCACACCGTCTGCCGCTGTTGTCGCCTCCGTTGGTGGCGGCTGGTGCATATGATCCAAGAAGGGGTCAGGATACGAGGTTATAGAGCACTCACACGCGAAGGGAGCGACGGCAGGCACGTCGCTCCAGTGTGTAATTGTGTCTGATAAAGTGTAGGGTAAGTTGTGAGAGACTTTCCCGCGGTGTGTGCACCGTCACGACTATTACCTAGTCTCAAGAGGATGCAGCCCACGATCAGGTGTACACACACGTAAACGCATGTGAACCTCTTTACACACATAATGGTCGATGTTTACAAACTGCGCGGCGCGCCCGGTACATGGGACTACCTGGCATTGCGCCTCCTTTAGCGACTTGCGTTACGTGGAAAAAATATGTAGGTACACGCACATGCCATGCATGCATCTGCACACTGATCAGGCTAAGTGCCTACGCCCACTAGCGGACCCTTGCGTGATCGTATGCCCTCTCTCTCACTCGTGCGTGCCCGAGTCGATGCGCGAATACTCGAGAACGCAGCAGCAGCACAACATCAGCCACTGGCTGCCACACTTACGAACACGAAGCCACATGCTTCTAGTTTCTGGATCCGTACCACCAGTTCTGAGTGAATACAAAAGCTACTACGTGGATACGCCAGGTTCTGACACGTCAACAGCAGAAAATAAACTTCGCTACAAAGTTTTGATGTACATATACGTACATGTGTGTATGGACGTATGGACGTATGGGTACGCCTAGAGGCATACGGATGTAGAAATCTACAGAAACAGCTAGCTGTACGGGCGCGTGTGTACACGTGCATCTGTCATATGCGAAAATCTGGTGTACACCTGTGAACTTTCCGTCTTCTGGGGCTGCTTCCGGCGTTGCTTCAGGCTCGCTCGCAGCGGCGCATGTTACTGCCAAAACAGGCAGCCCGTCGTCTCGGAGCTACGCCCCAATGCAGGGTCTCAGGCAGCCGTGTACGCAGTAGTGAGGCTGCTACGGCGTACGGAATGCTGCGTAGGTGCAGGGGTACACGTATACACATATGTTTCTATAAATATATAAATATTGTTTTTTTACACGTCTGAAGACAGATGTATTTTCCAGCTAGCACAGATGAAAGCATAGATGCAGCCATCACCATCGCAGGTGCTGAGGCGTCTGCGTACGCGTTCACAGTTCAGTCTATCTTGCACGACCCTACTAACGCGCAGCACCATCTCCCATGTAAATTTGTTTAATCTGTGTTACGCCTCTCCTGTACAAGACGTATATAAGGTGCTACTTTGAGGTGCGCGTGCACATATCTTATCAGCGTCTAAGAGCCGCATGCAACATCAAGAGGCCACGGGTGTTTCTGCTGGTGGGAACGGTGGTATTGCTGATGCTGCAGTTTCGGCTCCCCTCGGTGTAGACACGTTCACGCATTTCCCCCGTCTTCTGCGTCACGCTCTTCGTATTCGTGTTCTCGTTTGAAAACTTAAGACGAGTTACACTTGCGTACCCGTAGAAGAACGTTCTTCTTTGTGTGTCTCCCTCTAATTCGCTATACACACATCCTGTATATCTCCCCGTAGCAGCAAGCCGCACCATTTTCCGGCTGTGCCGCGTGAGCTGCGGCTGCGGCGGGTATCACAACAGCTACCACCCGCGAAAGCGACCTTGTCTTACGGTAGTACTGCATCAGCGAAAGGCACAGAGTGAAACTGCGAGTATATCTTTGTTAGCATGCCATACAGTGCAAGCAAAGTTCGACCCCTGGTACTGTTTTTTAACAGAACAACACACTCGCCTTCTGCTACGCTTCTTCCCCCGTAGGGAACGCTGTGCTCTTCCCGTGTTGTTACTTTTTTGACAAAGAAGTTCTGGTTGCTTTCCTTGACACGGCTTCCGCTAGTCGTGGCCGGTTTGTCTCCTGGTGGTTGTACTGCTGGTGGCAGCAGTGCTAGTGCTGCAGCTTCACACGTGGAACCAGCAGCAGCAGCAGCAGCCTCACATGCAGTAGCGGCCGTAGCTTCACAAGCAGCAGCGGTTTCGCACGCATGCGCATGCTGCAGCAGCAGCAGGAGCACCACATGCAGCAAAATTTCACACGTGCACCAGCGGTTTTCTGTCCAGGAGCTCGACTACTACTGCGCTGCTGCATCTCGCAGCGGGATGGGTGCCGTGTTGCTGCCCCTGCAGCACGTCGTGTGGTAGAAATTTCCTGATGTATCATCGCTGGTGCTGCTGCTGCTTCTTCTCCATGGTGGCGCTACTACTGCTAGGTCCGTCTTGAGCACGTGAGGCAGCAAGCTTTGACTGCTGCAGGAAGCACGTACAAACAGTTGAAGAGATACTACAGCCCGGCAAGCAGCAAGAGTACGACAAGAGAGGTCCGCTCAACGTCGATACAAGCCTCGCCAGAAAGGTAGAAAGGCGTTCTTAACCAGGCCCGTCGGATGCTTCTCATTCAGTCGCAACGCGCCCTCAAAGAAAAAACGCCACAAAAGACTATGGGGGCCATAGCTGCCGGTAGCAGCTGCTACAGCTGGAGTACCATCCATCTGCTGCCGCGCAGAAGCTTCTATGATTGCCCACAAATATCCACATGAAGATGTGGAATTACGTATATATATATCTATCTACGTACATATATATGTATATATATATATATATATGTCGGTACACGTCTACACGCACACATACGTGCAGCTTCACCTTCGAAAACGTATAACCGTACATATTTTTGTGGATAGAACAACTGTTGCGGGCTAAGCGTCCGACGAGGATTTCTCGTGCTCCCGCCGTTCAGTGTAACATGAATTCATAGCGAGCACAAGATCGCTAAAAACGTCGGATGCTTGCCCGCGTATGTGTCTCTCTACTTTGCATGTATATACTTGCATAGCCTGCATTTAATATGCGTACATTGATGTCTATATATATGTAAAAACAGGTGTACCCCCGTAGGTACACATCTCTGTACCTACACACGGCTTACAGAGGCACGCAGAGGCACAGAGCTAAGAGAAGAACATGTCAGGAGTCTACTCTCTACACGTGCTTGTATGCATCGAGCAGATGTACTTCTTCTCCAGCAGAGAGCGCCACAGGCGCAGACAGCCTGTGCAGGGGCAGGACCGCCAGCAGAGAAGGCCGTCGCCACACCACCAGCCGCAGTGTGACTATGAAAAAGGGCTTCCACTTGCAAAGCGGCCCTCGCTATGCAGACACGCTCTGTTTACGTATACACACACACATATATTGACATACAGAGAAACTTATGAAAGGAGATACACACGAACACATACACTCTATCTTCAGAGGTGCGGGTGCACTTATGGATGTGTGTGTACTTTATATTAGGAAGCGCATATGTGTGAGTGTGTTACACACTGAGAAGCACAGATATACATATATATGTATGACATATTTACTGAGAAGCCCACGTGAATATACGCAAACGTAAATTTGATGTCACGTACACCTACCTGCGTACAGAAGAATACGCAGAACTATGTGAGTCATGGTCTGCATCAACTCTGGACGTGAGTGAGCAGAGAAACCGCAGTGGGAGAAAAGGACGAATACGGCATTTCACCATGACAAAAAACCGAGCACCCTACATAGTTGCATGCAAACAAACTAGACTCCGTCACACACTATATACACGATATATATGTATGTGTGTACATGTATATACACACATGTGAACAGGGAATATATAGATGGTATACACATATATATACACATACGTACATACGTATATATATATATATATTCTCGTCTACACAAGCACTACGCATTAAACATATATATATGTATCAGTACAGGTAAAATACACAAAATATACATATATACACTTAAGTTCAGGCAGGTGTGTTCAGGTATGAACACACCATTTCCCGCTGGACCTAAAGCCACGTGTCTGTACAACTACGGTGACACGCGTGGACGGGTGTGCTGCCGCGTGGAAGAAAGGCGACTAGAGAGCAGCAGCACGAGAGGAGGCGAAGGATTCAGCAGCCGCAGGGGGTGGAGGTGGCGGAGAAGCAGAATCCGAGGGGACGCCATCGGTCGTCAGATATTTGAAGCGCATATGGGGCATGAAAGATGTCTTCGTAATGAGGCCGCGCAGCTGGCCACGGTGCGTCAGCAGGCAAACCCTGAGCCGCACACCCACACACACCCGCCCGCGCGCCGAAGAGACTGAGCTGCAGAGACTACTCATACAATGCGCCTACTACGATTGTGCGTATATGCCTACGTCCAAACACGTAGCCGTATATCTTTTTGTACCGGAAACGTCGTGTAAGTACACACGACGGACATATATGTGTATGTGGAGACACACAGAGAGACACAGGGAGAGAAACGAGCAAGCGACGGCTGTGCCCCTGCAAAACGTATACGCACATATATGGCTATCTACTTATGAATGTATTCTTCTGCGTCTATGTATAGAGACGTAGAGAAAAAGAGAGAGGAGATCGAAACGTTCGACATCGGCGCATAGGGGAGCGCCTCTACCCAGCAGGCACACGTTCACATACATACATGTATACGTGTACAGAGAGAGGGCCAGACTGATAAGTTGGCGCGCACGCACAGCATAAGCACACGGAGAGCAGGCAGGTTATTGTGGCTGCGTTCACCCAAACAAAAAGCCGTCGCACCGAGCTCTCCCTGCAAAGGAGCATGTGCCCTACCTCTGTATACATCTACGCCCGCGTAGAGCTCCTCAAAGGCATGCAGCCGTGTATAAATATCCACAAAGGCACACGTGGGCAGGCCCGTACCGACAGTTGTAGCATAACAGTTCCATCATCGTGGTATGTATATGGTGTATATATATATATATTGTGCTGTCTACTATAGATACCGGCATCTATGTCTACACGTATATATATATATATATATACATGTGGAAATATATAGTGCTTACCACTATAGACACAAATGGCCATGTCTACAAATACGTATATATATGCATGTGTAGCCTATGAGGTACGCCAGACGCGATGCGCAAAAGAGAAGAGGCAGAAATCTGAGGAGTTCTTTATCTTTTCTTACGGGCACTTGAGCTGCTTGACGACGCCGTAGACATCGATCAACGGCGTCTCGGGTGGCAGCTGCAGCGGCTGCTTCTCATCCACAGCAGCAGACAAGTCCACACTCACAGTCTCTACCTCGTCTTCTTCCTCTCCTATCCAACACGAAGTCCCCCTCTGCTGCTGTTGTCCCCCCGTTCCCCAAGGTAGCTGTCGCTGCGACTGCACGTGGTGGTTCTGCCACTGCGGCCGCTGCTGAGAGCGCGCCACTTCTGACTGTTCCTGCTGCGTCAGTTGCTGCTGCTGCTGTTCCTCCTCCTCATCTTCCTTCCTTTGGTCGTTGTGCTGCTGTTGCAGCTGCAGCTGCCGCTGCTCGCGCTCCTCCGGTTGCTCAGGTGGCAGGGCAGCGTCACTCGCGTCGTACGCCATCTGGCAGTCGGCCCTGTGGCTTCTGCAAGGCTCCGACTGCGAGTCCCTGCTGCTATTCGTGCTGCACCGCATGCTCTCGCCGCTCCTCCTGCTGCTGCCGCTCTGACCCACGGTTTCCTCTCGCTGCAGCTGCTTCGCTGCATGCTCACCCCATCCCGTCGTGTGATGCTGTAGCTGGTGACGGGCTGCATGCTGTTCCGCTGAATTTCCCGTCTCTTCCTCTTCGACCGCCGCCACTGCGTCGACAGCCGTTGTTGCTGCTGTTGTTGCTTCAGTCGCCCTTTTTGCTGCCGCTGCATCCGTGCGGTGCAGCGGCGCAGCTTCTCTGACAAGTGGCCGACTGACAGCCGGTTCCGAAGAACCACAGCAGCAGCAGGAGGAAACCGCGCGATGGCCCGGCTGTTGCTGCTGCTGCAGCGCGGAAGGCCACGCGCTACCAGCAGCACTGGAACAGGCAGCAGCAGCCGAAGGTGAAGGCGCCGTCGCACGGCGGAAGGACGAGATGACTACTGCAGCAGCAGCGGCGCGGCAGCAGCGGCACTCCTGCTGCTTCTGCTGCAACTGACGAGCTTCCGATCCGCTGGCCACATCTTTCTGCCTGCTGCTGCAGCAGCTAGACAGGCGATGGAGAGGCTGCAACTTGATGAGAGGTTGGCTCTGCTGCCGACCCTTCCCTTCCCAAGCAGCAGCAAAGGACAGAGAGGAAGAAGCAGAAGTGCAGGAAAAGAGCGGACGCACAGCTTCTCGGCCGCTACGGTGTCTGTACACCAGACTGATCTCCTCACGAACGCCCCCTCCACCCCTTCGTCTATTGCTGCTGCCGTGTGTCCACGGGCTCCTGCTGGTGCTGCTGCTCTCTCCTACGGTTTCGCCAACCCAACTGCCGCTGCAGGTGCAGCTGCTGCCCCCAATCCTGCTGGTGCTGCCCCTCCAGCCAACGATGTTGCTAGGGCAGTCGCTGCTGCTGCTGCTAATGACAGCACGGCCATGCGCACCCGCAGCTGCAGCAGATGGGAAGCACGAAGGGCAGACCCCTCTCGAAGGTGACACGTCGCTCTCAGCGAAGTGCCGCTGCAGCAGCAGCGGGCATTGTTCCTGGTCTTCCGGCCCTGGTGCTGCGCCCCACAGACGCTCTTCTGCAGCAGCCCCGGGCAAGCGACATGTGAACGAGATCCGTCTGAAGCTGCTGTTGCTGCGCTCTTGCAACGGACTCGGCGGCTCCCCCTCGGAGACAGAGCCACCACCATCGGTGTGCACTCCTGCATCTTCGTCTGTTTCTTCGTCCTGCGTCGGCTGCTGCTGCTGCTGCAGAGACGTGACTTGCGGCCCTCTGCTGCTGCTGCTGCCTCTGCTCAATTCCTCTTCCTCCTCCTCTCGCTCCCGCTGCGGGGACGGAAGCTGCTCGAGCGGCACCAGCACGTGGCAGCGCTGCTGCTGCTGCCGTGGCTGCTGCGACGTGTGTGCGGCAGCAGCCTCTGCGAAGGCGCTGAAGGAAATGAAGGCGTGTGGATGAACGTGGGGGTGGCTGCAGTGCACCAGCAGCTGCTGCATCACCCCGCGCAGTCTTTCTGACGTTATAAATCCAACGACGAACTTACTCTCGCGATCTGACAGCAGCGGAAAGCCGCGGTAGGATGTGCTGCAGCATCACACATACGCAGCCCCAGGCACGCGCGCGCGAGCCGAATTCTTATACACACACGTGCATGCCTGTAAGGGCAAAACGAACCTCACGTGTATCTACAAAACACCTACGCAGCTATTACATATATACATATATGTGTACACATGGATGTATGTACGAGCACAGATATTCTGCGTGCAATATATATACTATATATATATATATTTCTCACGTTCTCTCAGCACAACCAAATATATATATATATATATATATGTATGTATATTTCTCGAGATCTAAATCCACCGATATATATGTACAGATGCGTGCAGCCTTCTGTATCCACGTCTTCTCCGTTAGCTTATCCATAGATATACCTGCTTGCAGAATTAGATGTACGCGTGCCTGGGGACCCCCGCGTAGGCACAGACACACACACACAAACCGCACCGGAGAGAGCCGCCGACGACGCCTCTACACCGCCCTCTCTGTCATTTCTTCAGAAGAGAATTGCTGCCGCAACAAACGCACGGCCTGCACGCGGTGGAAATCTCCCTAGACGCATGCAGAGCTCTAGAGGCTGGCTGCTCCGTTCGACGACGCCCGCGCGGCATCTCGCCAGCAGGCAGGGTGCGTTGTAAACGGTTGCATGCGCGAAGGCAGCTCCAACGCACCACGTGCCTCTTGCAAGAAAGACATTGACACTCCACCCAACACCGGAACACAGACGCAGCCCTCTGAAAGCTTCGCAGCCGGTGTTTTTCTACCTACAAGCCTCCACTTCCATAGCAATATATTCCTATGTGTACGTACATACATGGACATAGGTGCTCGGGAGTATACATATGTGTCCCCCTGTATAAATATATACTCTGCTACATAGCAGTACGTATGTAGATATGTAGGCACACATGCATAAATGTATTTTTTATATACACACATATATGCATTAATGTGTAGCTCTCTTCCCCTCTACGTATATTCATACGCTCGTATGTATATATGAATGTATACATACGTACACGTAAGTATAAGGACACACAGGTGTACGCCTGTGTATGTGTATATATACAGAGGAAGACAAGAGAAGTTTTCAGTAGTTCAAATTTATTCAAAAGTGGCCTTAGCGCCGCAGCACATAGAAGGTCGGGACAATAGCAAAGGACGCCAGTAGTAGGACAACGGTAGCGCCATCCCTAAAAAGAGACGGCTCTGCTGCACGGGCAATGGAATACTTCGAACCAGAAACGCTACCACTCAAGACGAAGAAGCGAAATCAGTTCAGTCGAGCGGGTGAATGTTCTTGCTCGAAAAAAAGGCGAAATTTCTAGAAGAAGGAGGATGGCAGCAGTGCTGTGCAGCAGAAATGGCAGAAGCAATGCAGGCCTAAGATAGCGTGATCGCATGCAGATATTGAGGTGGCATACGTGCACGCACATGGCCTCGAAACGTGCGTATTATAGGTAATTCGAATATAGAGACAAATGCTGGGATCCACATATATATATAGGTGGATACATATACACATATATATCGTTTGATAGCTACACGTACAGACACACATATACCCGTATACAACTGCACGCAGAGCGCTTTAGGAATAATGGTGTATACATACATTCACACAAATATATATATATATATATATATAGATATCCACTACGATACGCGTGTTCAAGGCA